>JALIGW010000005.1:74136779-74166779 GCA_023053685.1 Diadophis punctatus similis
CAACAACTGATCTGGGCTCTTTGATGGGACCGATGGACAAAAGATAAAACTTGGCTACACTGGATAAAAAGGAAAGATTTATGTAGATTTATTGCCCTCCGCTGACCAGATTTGCTGGGAATTCATAAATTCTAGAGGTAACTGTCAGGGGTGGCCTCTTCCAGTAACTAATTTTTTTTTTAAATTTAGCATAGGTGGGGTTGATGGTCTTGTAGATGTTGTGAAGTCCAGCTGCATTTGGCTTTAGCCACAGAGCCTACAGTCCGAGTTGGTGGGAACTGATTCATCACCAGTTGGAAAGCCCCAAGTTCCCTGATGTCAAGTAAAAGTAAAACTATTACATGAATGTCTAGTTGCAACAGCCACACTGATTATCATAAAAGGATAGTGAGCTAAGGCAAAGAGAGACCAGATTGGCTGATGGCAAAATTCTAGGGAGTAAAAGTCAAATCTTTGGGTCAATGTCTGGTTCATGTTATTGTCTTGGAAGCAATATGGAAGCCATTGGCTGTGAAAGTCTCTTTAACTTTCCAGTCTTATCTAAACCCAGGAACAAAGGTCTCCAAACTCTTGGCAAGTTTAAGACTTGTGGACTTCAGCTCTCAGAATGGCTGGCTGAGGAATTCTGGGAGTTGAAGTCCACAAGTCTTAAACTTGCTATGTTTGGAGACCCCTGCCCTAGAACACTGTAATGGTCTCTCTTTGGAACTTTGGAAAAAGTTCAGAGAAGAGCAACTCAGATGATCAAAGGCCTGGAGACTAAACCATATGAAGAACGGCTGCAGCTTTTGGATCTGCCTAGCCTAAAGAAAATAAGAATTTGGGGTGACGTGATAGCAGTATTCGAGTATTTGAGGGGCTGCCACAAAGAAGAGGGGATCAAATTATTCTCCGAAGCACCAGAAGGCAGGGCAAGAAACAATGGATGGAAACTAAACGAAGAGAGAAGCAACCTGGAATTAAGGAGAAACTTCCTAACAGTGAGGACAATTAACCAGTGGAACAGCTTGCCTCCAGAAATCGTGGGCACTCCATTACTGGAGGTTTTTAAGAAGAGACTGAACTGTCACTTGTCTGAGATTCTAGAGGTTCTTCTGCTGAGCAGGAGCTGGACTAGATGACCTACAAGGTCCCTTCCAACTCTGTTAATCTGTAATCTGTAAACCCCGAAGGCCCCTTCCAGTCTATTCTATTCTATTCTATTCTATTCTATTCTATTCTATTCTATTCTATTCTATTCTATTCTATTCTATTCTACTCTACTCTACTCTACTCTACTCTACTCTACTCTACTCTACTCTACTCTATTCTATTCTATTCTATTCTATTATCCTGCAAACTTTAACCAGACCCAAGCTTACCAAACATTTATTTCAAGATTTGACAAAGTCTGCTTGGTATTGCCATCTCCTGTGTTCCTTCCTAAATTTCCTAAACTCAATGGAATGTATTTCAGGAAAAAAAATTTCATAGGCTATTAATTATTAGATTGCACAATCAATGGAGAATGAATATGTTCTATCTTCATATGCAGAAGTTATGTAGAATAGTCACTACTGACCTTATTGAGTTTGCATAATCCTTTTAAAACCATGTGAGAATAAAATGGCAAATGAAAATTTGATTACAGGTAGTCCTTGACTTATGAACATTCATTGAGTGCTTTATGAATATTTATTTAGCAATTGTAGGAGCCATGGTGGCGCAGTGGTTAGAATGCAGTATTGCAGGCTAACTCTGCCCACAGCCAAGAGTTCGATCCTGAACAGCTCAAAGTTGACTCAGCCTTCCATCCTTCCGAGGTTGGTACACTGAGGACCCAGATTGTTGGGGCCAATAGGCTGACTCTGTAAACCACTTAGAGAGGGCTGTAAAGCACTGTGAAGCGGTATATAAGTCTAAGTGCTATTGTTATTGCTTTCATTCAAAGTTATGATGCAGCCATCAAAATGTATTTCTGACTTGGTTCCAAAATTCCATTATGTCGTAAGTCAAGGACTACCTATATTCATGATGTGATTACAAAGTTGGAAACTTGTATATGCTATTCTGTAAATCCTGATTCCAACAATTACTATAATGTCATTTCTGAGTGACTGATTAAAAACAGAATTGCTTAGATACCATTTCTCGGCCCACACAATATTTCTACTCACTCTGTTACTTCTAACCAGGCAATTAAGGATCAATAAATCTGTTATTTTTTTCTCCATTTCTCATTTTCCCAATTTTTTGGTTTGAGACGCACATTAGTACAATTTCCAAAACGTCTGATAAAAAAAAAATTACACAAACTTCTGCCTGCCACGTCACTTCACCTCCTCACCATTTGCTCAATATTTCCGAAGCGATTCTTATAGGCCGCCCTACTCCCTGAGGACTCAGGGCGGCGTACAACATATATAAAAACAGCTAAATAGTATCAAAAAAATACAATAAAACAGCAATAGTAAAATAGTGATTAAAAGCAATAAAAAACAACACAATCAACAGTCACAAGCACCCCGCCTGCAGGAAGAGCCATGTCTTAATGGCTTTCCAGAAGGCCAGCAAGGTGGGAATGATTCGGATCTCTGGGGGGAGTTGGTTCCAGAGAGCCGGAGCTCCCACAGAGAAGGCTCTCCCCCTAGGTCCCGCCAACCGACATTGTTTGGTTGAAGGGACCTGGAGGAGACCGACTCTGTGGGACCTAACTGGTCGTAGGGATGTATGAAGTAGGATGCGGTCCCAAAGATAACCTGGCCCTAAGCCGTGTAGGGCTTTAAAGATGATGATCAACACCTTGAATTGCACCCGGAGACCAATGGGCAACCAATGCAGCTGACGGAGTATAGGTGTTATGTGGGTGTATCTGGAAACATCCACCACAGCTCGCGCAGCCGCATTTTGCACCAGTTGCAGTCTCCGAATACTTTTCAAGGGTAGCCCCATGTAGAGCAAATTACAGTAATCCAAATGAGAGGTGACAAGGGCATGAGTGACCGTGAGTAAAGCCTCCTCCTCCAAATAAGGTCACAACTGGTGCACCAGGCGAACCTGTGCAAAGGCACCCCTAGCCACAGCCGTAAGATGTTGGTCTAATTTTAGCTGTGGATCTAGGAGCACCTCCAAGTTGTGAACCTGGTCGGAGGGGGATAATTTATCTCCCCCAAAGACCAAGGAGGGACAATTGGTATAATCTTTAGGAGGCAATATCCAAAGCCACTCAGTCTTTTCAGGGTTGAGCCTGAGCCTGTTCCTTCCCATCCAGATCCTAACATCATCCAGGCAACGGCACATCACATCCACTGCCTCCCTGAATTGCGACGGGGTGGAAATGTACAGCTGGGTGTCATCAGCGTACTGTTGAAATCTCACCCCATGTCGTATCCTTTGTTCCACATTTTTAAATCCATTTTTAAATTCGGGAACGACTGTGTTATATATGGAGATTCGGCTATTTGCATGCTAGGTCCAAAGAATTGCCAAAGTTTTGCTCTTAAATAAATAAATGAATGAATGGCTAAACACATGCTCAAACTGATGGAAAAAGAAGCCAAACTGGGGTGGGGAGATTTACCTGGGAGAAATGGAAAGATTTATCCTCAAATTGCTTGGATAAGGGTGAGAGTTGGATGAAGTTAAAAATTAATACTGAGTCTATAGGCTTTCTTTGCACTTTGACTGGTTGATTCCTAAAAAAAACAAAGAGATTATACTTGCAGAGCTAATACTGTTTGTGCTGCATGAGAAACAGGCACACTCAAAACCCTTCTTACATCCAGCAGGATCCATGAAATTCTGTTTCCAGTGAACACCCAACTCCTGGTTGGGGATCAAAAGTGGCCAAATAAACTGAGGCTTAATCCAGACAAGACAACACTGTTGTTACTGTGCAGAAACACGCATACAGAATCACAAAATTGGAAGGAGTCATGTAGAGGCCATAGACTCTTGCTAATATGGAAATCCCAATGAAAACAACCTCAGCCAGGGTCATGTGCTTGGAAAGCAGTGTCCTCTTCAACAACTTTTCTCAAAGCTAAACATCTCCGCTTCCCTCAATCTTTCCATGTCAGATTTCATTTTCAGCTCCTAATAATCGCCCGTATGGCAATTATTTCTCTGAATCTCATGCATTTTTTTCTGAATTCATTTGTAAAGTACAGGGCCCAAAATGAAGGTTCAGACTCTTGGTAGGGTGTGACCAACACAGGATAAAGGATAATGTTTATAGAATCAGAATCATAGATTTAGATTTAGATTTATTATTAGAGTTGTAGGAGTGGAAGGGACCTTGGAGGTCTTCTAGTCCAACCCCTTGCCCAAGACAGGAGACCTTATACCATTCTGGACAAATGGTTGTTCAGTCTTTTCTTGAAAACCTTCAACAATGGAGCACCACAACTCCAGGAGGCAAGCTGTTCTCTTGATGAATTGTTCTGTCAGGAAATTTCTCCTTATTTCCACATTAGCTCTCCTTTTAATGAGCTTCCACCTATTGCTTCTTATCCTGCATTCAGGTGCTCTGGAGAATAAATTGACCCCTCTTCCCTGTGGCAGCCCTTCAAGTATTAGAAGACAGATATCATATCACCCCTTCTTTATTAGGCTAAACATACCTGATTCCTTTAGCTGTTCATTGTACGATTTAGCCTCCAGATTCCCTATCATCTTTGTTGCTCTTCTCTGCACTCTTTCTAGGGCCTCAACATCTTTTTTTTGCATTATGATGACTGGGGTTTACTCCCCATGGTTGGAAACTAGATATAGGGAGGTTGTTGTTGTTGTTGTTGTTGTTGTTGTTGTTGTTGTTGTTCTTCTTCTTTTAGAATAGAATAGAATAGAATAGAATAGAATAGAATAGAATTGAATTGAATTGAATTGAATTGAATTGAATTGAATTGAATATAATAGACTTTTATTGGCCAAGTGTGATTGGACACACAAGGAATTTGTCTTGGTGCATATGCTCCCAGTGTAATCCATCCATCCATCCATCCATCCATCCATCCATCCATCCATCCATCCATCCATCCATCCATCCATCCATAGAATAGAATAGAATAGAATAGAATAGAATAGAATAGAATAGAATAGAATAGAATAGAATAGAATAGAATAGAATATTTATTGGCCAAGTGTGATTGGACACACAAGGAATTTGTCTTGGTGCACATGCTCTCAGTGTACATAAAAGAAAAGATACGTTCGTCAAGAATCATAAAGTACAACACTTAATGATAGTCCAGGTACAAATAAGCAATAAAATCATATTAGGAACCAGTCAATATAAATTGTAAGGATACAAGCAACAAAGTTACAGTCATACAGTCATTTGTGGAAGGAGATGGGTGATGGGAACGATGAGAAGATTAATAATAATGCAGACTTAGTAAATAGTTTGACAGTGTTGAGGGTATTATTTGTTTAGCAGAGTGATGGCGTTCGGGGAAAAACTGTTCTTGTGTCTAGTTGTCTTGGTGTGCAGTGCTCTATAGCATCGTTTTGAGGGTAGGAGTTGAAACAGTTTGTGTCCAGGATGTGAGGGGTCTATAAATATTTTCACAGCCCTCTTTTTGACTCGTGCAGTATACAGGTCCTCAATGGAAGGCAGGTTGGTAGCAATTGTTTGTTCTGCAGTTCTAATTATCCTCTGAAGTCTGTGTCTGTCTTGTTGGGTTGCAGAACCAAACCAGACAGTTTTATTCATTAAACATTAAACTCAGTCAACTGAACATTTAAAATGTATCACAAATATTATTGACTGGCACTGATGGTTGATACAGGTTGCTGCCAGCATCCTACGTATCGACCAAGTACCTTCTTAAGATGTACGATGTTCCGAGTAGCACAGTTTTTTGCAGTTCCACTGGTGTTATTGCAGGAAGCTGCAATTTCTTGATGTGTTTTGTAAAATTCTTGGACATGATACCAAGTGCCCCGATGACAATGGACGACGTTAAGATCTGGATGGGGAGGAACAGACTCAGATTAAATCCCGATAAGACTGAGTGGCTGTGGATATTGCCTCCTAAGGTTCATGACAACTACCCCTCCTTGGTCTTTGAGGGTGCGAAACTGACCCCCTCAGACCAGGTCCGCAACTTGGGGGTCCTCCTAGATCCACAGCTAAAATTGGACCACCATCTTTCTGCTGTGGCTAGGGGGGCCTTTGCACAGGTTCGCCTGGTGCACCAGTTGCGGCCATACTTGGAGAAGGAGGCTCTACTCACGGTCACTCATGCCCTTGTCACCTCGTGTTTGGACTACTGCAATGCGCTCTACATGGGGCTACCCTTGAAGAGTATCCGGAGACTTCAGCTGGTGCAAAATGCGGCTGCACGTGCTGTGGTGGGTGTGCCAAGGTACACCCACGTGACACCGATACTCCGCCAGCTGCATTGGTTGCCCATCGGTCTCCGGGTCCAATTCAAGGTGTTGATCACCATCTTTAAAGCCCTTCATGGCTTGGGACCAGGGTATCTTCGGGACCACATTCTGCCTCATACTTCCCTCCGACCGGTTAGGGCCCACAGAGTTGGCCTCCTCCGGGTCCCGTCGGCCAAGCAATGTCAGCTGGCGGGCCCCAGGGGGAGAGCCTTCTCTGTGGCTGGCCCCGTGCTCTGGAACCGACTACCCCCAGAGACCCGGACTATCCCCACTCTGCTGGCTTTCCGAAAAGCCATTAAGACATGGCTTTTCCTGCAGGTGGGGGGGACAGCTTAATTCCACCTGAGCCTACCCCCCAAGTATGTATGTGTTGTATGGATGTTGTTGTTTTAAATAACTGTTTTAAATGTTTGTACTTGTTTTTAAATTCCATGCAATTTTTGTTTATTCTTGTATTTCTCCTTGTTGTAAGCCGCCCTGAGTCCTTCGGGAGTTGGGCGGCATATAAGAATAACAAAATAAATAAATAAAATAAATATCACGGTTACATGTTTCATCCATAATCGCGTAGTTTCGATGGCCAGGTCGTGATATTTCGTGATTTTTTCCAGTTCTTTTTCTTTGACTCCGGCGTCTCCTGGTACAGCGATATCAATAAATTGTACACTTCAGATTTTGACAACTGTGATATCTGACATGTTGAGTTCCAAATGACGATCCGTCTGTATTCGAAAGTCCCACAAGATCTTCACCATCTCATTTTTGTCAACTTTTTCCACTTTATGACTTTTACAGGTAAGTCATATTTTTATATTATTATTATCTCTTTTATTCATCAAACATGAAACTCAGTCAACTGAACATTTTAAAAAGTGTCACAAATACCACTGACTGGTGCTAATGGTTGATACGGGTTGCTGCCAGCATCCTAGGTATCAACCAAGTATCTTCTTAAAATATATTATGTGCCGAGTAGCGCAGTTTTTTGTAGTTCCGCTGGTGTTATTGCAGGAAGCTGCAATTTCTTGATGTGTTTTGTGAAATTCTTGGACATGGTACCAAGTGCCCCGATGACAATGGGTATCACTGTTACATGTTTCATCCATAGCCAAGTAGTTTCAATGGCCAGGTTGCGATATTTTGTAATTTTTTTCCAGTTCTTTTTCTTCGACTCTGGCATCTCCTGGTACAGCGATATTTACTACTACTACTACTACTACTACTACTACTACTACTACTACTACTACTACTACTACTACTACTACTGTTGTTGTTATTGTTGTTGTTGTTGTATTTTAGGAATGTATTTTATTCATTAAACATGAAACTCAGCCAATTGACTGGTGCTAATGGTTGATACAGGTTGCTGCCAGCGAACTAGGTATGAACCAAGTACCTTCTTAAGATGTACGATGTTCCAAGTTGTTGTTGTTGTTGTTGTTGTTGTTGTTATTGTTATTATTATTATCATCATCATCATCATCATCATCATCATCATCATCATCATCATCAAACATTCTTGAGAAAGGAACCCATGAAAAAAGAAGATATACAAGAGAGAAAGGGAAAGATTAAAAGAAACATAAAGAAAACCAAATGCAAGTTGACTGTGGAATTCTGGGAGTTGAAGTCCACACACCTTAAAGTTGCCAACGTGAGAGACAGTGATCCAATCTGTTCTTTTAATGATGCTGCCCCTCTAAAATCCACTTTTCTTTCTGGCTTCGGTGAAAATTCTACAGCGTGTTTAAAAGTGGCTTACCCTATCAGCAAAAGTGGATGTGCATGACATTTAGCTAAGTAAGGAAAATTCAACCAGGCAGTTTTCTACCTGCCCTGTGAAATCGACTAGAAGGAATTAATGTTAGGTTTCTTGATAAAATCTTCTTGTGAAACCAAAAATGAAATTGGCAGGCAATTTGTCAAAGGGAGAATGCGGAGGAAAGTTGCCCCATCTCTGATTTAAAAGAGCTGATTTAAAACAAACAAGCTAAAACGTACAGAAGGTAGATTGAACTTTTTGCCTGTTGCTCTCAGTCTGAACCTGGCAAATGCAATTACACCGCAAAATTATTATTTGTTTTTATTCACCAAGAAATAACATACTACAAAGAACAAACAGAAAGAATCACATTTTTGCTTGGTGTTTTGTAACATTTGAATTCCAGCCAGGAATCTCGGAATTATCCTAGTAACATCTTAAGATATAATATGTGTCTAGAAAAATGCAATTTTGTTTTGCAAGTTGAGACGAAAAGAATGTTTAGTTTAGTTCTTGTAAAAAAATTGTTTAGACTATTTGTTGTTTTTCCTAAGTTGGCAGAACTATAGGGAAGATCTTTTCCATAATCTAAATCCCTATTTTTATATATATTTTTCCAGCTTTTGACACAATTTTATTAAATTTCACTAAATTTCACTAAAGAAATACTGTTTTCTTTTCAGTTATTGTTACACTAATGAGTTGCATGATAAGATGTAATCTGTTTGTATGTGATAATAGCATAAATTTCAATATCACCTTTTTAAACAACACTCTCAGTTTTTTTTAATTTATCATTCTGTATTTGGAAAACTCAGAAATTATCATTTTTTCACAGACGCCAATGGATAATAGTGAAGATATTGTTTATAGTCAGTCTCAGCTATTTGACTGCATCCATTAATTCTGTGGCCTCCAATTTCATATTTTTGTTTACAAAATATTTTTTTATTTTACAAAATATTTACATTTGCCGCTGTTTGATACATGTTGAATCCTTGATTTCATCCTGTTTGTTTGCAATTGTTGTTTTTGAACTATAAAAATTCATCCTTCTTTTTCCTCCTTGATGGCACCAGTGTCAAGGTTCCAACGGATGCCCTAATTAAATCATGAGCCTTGAGCCAAGCTTCAAAGGAAATCCAGTCATTTATTAGGAGCTCCATGTCGGCACTACCCAAATGAAGCCAACTCCGACCCCACATAATTTACGGCCCTAATCATGACCCTGTTTCCCCCCTCCCCCCAGGGTATGTCATCAATCACATTCACCAACGGAACAATTTCACAGGCTGTAGAGATCCCTCCCCTCTGGCCGCTGTGGGGTAACCCTGGGATACAGCCTTGTATGTCTGGATATGTCTGGAATATGCTCCTGTCTTTGACTGCTGTGTTGCTTCTTCGGTTTTCCCATCCCCCTGCCTATGGCAACTCGAGAGCAGGCCAGGGATGCTTTGTGAGTTGACATTCGGCTCCCCTCACTTCCTGAAGGTGACTTACGCAAAGCAAAAACAATCTGAGTACAGGTATAAATGTTAGGGTTGCTAGGGTTGTTTGGGTTCTCTGTGTGGAATTTTGCTATTAGGCGGTCAGCCTGGATGTTCCTACTCTTTACCCAAGATGCCTCAGAAGGGTAGCCCTTCCACTTGTATTGCCAATTCCAGACCTTTTTCATTTTATTTTCAATTTCTGTTCTGAATTGGCCATGTGATGGTTTACTTTTTCCAATTTTTTAAATAGTTTCTCAACAATGAGCCGAGGTGGCGCAGCAGTTAGAGGCAGTACTGCAGGTCACTTTAGCTGACTGTGATCCGCAGCTCAGCGGTTCAAATCTCACCGGCTCAAGGTTGACTCAGCCTTCCATCCTTCTGAGGTAGGTAAAATGAGGACCCAGATTGTTGGGGGCAATATAAATATACAATGGTTACTGGTGTAAACCGGTTAGAGAGTGCTTGCACTGTGAGGCGGTATATAAATCTCACAAAATAAATGAAGAAAGAAAGAAAGAAAGAAAGAAAGAAAGAAAGAAAGAAAGAAAGAAAGAAAGAAAGAAAGAAAGAAAGAATTCCCTTTTATAGTCTTTTTTTTGCTTCTGTTTTGTTCGGGATGTTTTCTCTGCAAACTTCTGGAAGCATTTTCTCTTTTAGTTGCCTTGAAGTACTCATTTAATTCATGGATTTCTTCTTCAACACTTTCTTTTATCAGCAGTCAACACAGCCTCCATTTTTGTGTGTGCAAAGTATAATTGATTAATGTCTGTTGTGTATATGGTACACCGTCATTAGTTTTCAGGTTTTTTTTCCCAATCTAAATTGTCCAAATGAAGCGTACCCAATTTACTATACCTAAACTATATGTGGTATTGTCTGTGTATGTATTCATTGGCTTGTTTGCATTTTCATCATTTGCTTGAATTTACAATTTTAATTTTTTTTCCAATTTCACTGTGCATAATGTAAATTTTTAAAAGCAATTCTAAAGTTCATCGAAACCTGCACTCCATGAGCAATCCCATCAACAGACACATTGACCTACAACCAGTCTACGAACCCCTCAGAATCCAAATCAACCACACAGCCAACCAGAGACAGCACGGACCCTCAAAACCAACCCACAGCAAGACCTCCACCTCCCAATCAGCACTTCACCTCCCAATGACCCTCATCGGATGTAACTTCTCCATCACAAAACCCATTACAAGATTCTCACTGATGATTCACACCTGACCCATCACCATACTCTCACTTGACACACCCACACTGAAGCCCTTATAAGCAGAGGAACATTGTTACTGACATCCTGTTCTGTCCCCACAAAGCACACAACCACACAAGCAATTTGTACACACTGATTTAATGAAGCAAAGGCTACTAATAAAACATCTTAGTAGTAAACAAGATGCACACACCAATTTACAAACTAACTGTTATCAGCAAGCAACCAGCTATCAATTAAGCTTCATTAATAGCTGGTATCAATTCAAAGAGTTCGAAGACAATGACGAGCAATTGAGTCTGTTTATCTTACGGAGTTTCCAAGAGTTGGCAAAGTTCCTAGAAATCAGTCCTTGATAATCCAAGCCAACGCAGAGAATGCCAAAACAAGAGTCATGGAGTAAGCTATGATCAGACAGGTCTCTTTTTCAAAGGTTGTTCTCTGCAGCTTGTTAGCTGCAACTGATGACCATAAATAGACTAGGGGAGTGGCCAATTAGCCCCAAGTCTTACTCCCGAGTAGACCTCCTCCGGAGTAAACCTTCCTTCCTCTTGGCAGCCCTGCGTGCTCTTGCATTCAGGAAAGGAGTAGCCCCTCCTTTCTCAGCACTGCCAAGAGGTACTGAAGGTTCCTAAGGCCCAGGCTGCACAAGCTGTGGGCGGGCCATAACACATCCCCTTAACCCCGCTGAAGATGTTACCTGGTAATGAAACGTTTGGAAACCAACCCACAAGCTCGGGCACTGAATCTTCACCCCAATTCTAAATATTTGTAGCCTCTATGGATAAAGATTTTATGAGTTCTCAATTTTCAAACTGTTTACCTTCATTGTGTACATTTTTTTTCTTTTCTTTCTGCTAATCCTTACACATTTGTCAAATCCAAATTCCATTTTCATATCTTCACTGCAGAGCCTTACAGAATTAAGTCAGATTACAATGGCAATTTTTGTTTTTCCTTTATGGCTTCAAATCATCCATGCACATTACAGATGGGATATTTTTTTCCATTTTTCTTTGACAATCCATACCTGAATTTTGTTTTATTAGGATGTGAACGAGGGGTATTTACTGACATAAAAAGAAATAATGAATGCCCTTCAAAAAAAAAGCAAACCCTGCCCTTATGTTTACATTTTTTCATCTTTTACAGCAAATTTTTTTTTCATTTTCCATAGTTTCTTTTACAACATTCTTGAAGTTTTCACTAATTCCAAATATTTCCAAGTACTTCTATAACCAACTATGTGGGTGGAAATTAGATACTTTTTAAAAATCATTCCAAGCTACCCTGTTTCCCCCAAAATAAGACATCCCCTGATAATAAGCCCAATCGTGCTTTTGACTGCATGGCAATAAGGCCAAGTGCTTATTTCAGGGTTCAAAAAAATATAAGGCAGGGTCTTATTTTTGGGGAAACACATTATTTATGTGAGCGGGGGGGGGGGGCAATCCTCCGGAGGTCGATGGATCTTTGCTTCCCTTTTGAAGTCATACTTACTTAGAAAATAAAACCGAGATTCAAATCTAATTAACAAAATATTTATTTCAGTAGAAAAATAATAAAAAGAATCCTTATTAAGCTTATTAAGCTACATTTTATCGGCTAAGGAATAAATCACTTCTACCTTTGGTAGAAATGGCGAAGAGAAAAAAAAGGAGGAAACCTCTGGAATGCAGGCATGCGTAATAGAATATATCATACGTCTGCTTGACCATAAATACAAGAAAACAGTAGAAAACATAGAGATGCACAAACTGACAATATTCACATCGTGACAATTTATATATAAGTTGGAGTTTTGGCGGCTTGGAATTTTTTTTAACATAATTTTATCAACCAGTAATTGATCTTCTGCTCCTCATGAATTGGGGCATTCACTTTACAGTTCAGATGAATGCAATTAATTTTAAAATAGGTGACTCCAATTGCTGATATATCTGTTAACAGTTTAAGCATTGCTGGCAAGCAATTGATCTGTAAACTGCTTGCAACTGCACTCTTATATCTGTCTTGTTTTTTTATTAAAAATATTCTCAGTTGCCATCGGTTCTTTTTTTTTCAATTTGTAATTTTTCATCAAAACCGAGTAGCCAATCTTTCATTAAGAATTGTGGGATTTATGAACCAAAATCCACAAAGTTCCATCGTTTCCTGTTGCACATCACTTCTTATTCTCCACAGCTCGTTTTTAATAATGTTATAAAATGTTATGACGGAATCGTCCAGTTTGACTCAGTCAATGTTCTTCTCAATTTCTTTCATTCTTTATTCATCTTTATTATGCTCTTTTTATTATGCCAGATGTCACTCCAAAATTTTTATGTTTCATCTTTATCACAGCAAACATCTGTATTTGCAGTGTTTCCCAGCCATGCTTTAAGTAACAAATGTTGCTTTAAAATTTCTTTGAAGTTACTGTGCCTCATTTGAATTTTTTGAGACTTCCTTAATTGTCTTAATAGTAAGACCGTATCCTTTCTGCAAAGTTTTCTTGATCTTATTTTTTTCCCCAGTTTCCTTTCCTTCACATTCTTCAAATTGCTGATATCACCTTCTAATTTATTGATCTTTTCTTGCAAATGAATTTCCATTTTGGCGATTGTTGCTTTTCTTATATAGCAACAACATTAAACAATGTTATCATGGCTTCTTTACTACAATTAGTTGATTAGTTTTCAGCCACTGTGTTTTATCATTATTTTCTACAAGCAAATTTGCATTTTTTTCACAACTTTTGTACTATTTTTAGTTCTTTTGTACTCTTTTTCAATGGTGGAAACTTTCCCTAAAGTTTGGATTTTTCAGATACTCAATAATTTCCCCCCATCTGTTTGCCAGAGAGCTAATATTTGTCATCACTTTTCTCATTGTTTTTTTCGTTTCTTTCCTTATCGGGGTTATCTGTTTCTGAAGGTAATAAAACACCTTGTTCCTCTTCAAACATGTCATCTATTTGATGATCTTCAGTTTTATCTCCACCGTTCTGGTCAATACTTTTAGCATCTCGGCCAGTTTTCACAATTCTTGCCATTTCATGATTGTAAAAGCTTTAGTTTTACTAAAGCTTTTACAATCACGAAATGGCAAGAATTGAAGGACAAACCTTTATTGATCCATTAACTGCTGTTCTTCAGTTTCTGAATCTGGATATTCCTTCCTTCCTTCCTTCCTTCCTTCCTTCCTTCCTTCCTTCCTTCCTGCCTGCCTGCCTGCCTGCCTGCCTGCCTGCCTGCCTGCTTTCCTACATTCCTTCTCTCCCTCCCTCCCTTCCTCCCTTCCTGCTTGCTTTCCTGCCTTCTGTTCCTCCCTCCCACCCTCTCTCCTTCCTTCCTTCCTTCCTGCCTGCCTGCTTTTCTGCCTTCCTTCCTTCCTTCCCCCTCTCTCTCTTCTTTCCTTCCTTCTTATCTTACCTTCTTTCCTTCCTTCCTTCCTGGGCTGTGAGAATAACCTTGGGAGACCAAGAGAAGAACCACAGTCTAGAATAATAGTCAGACAAAAGAACTCAGCCTACAGAAGGGGTGAACTATGGAGGGCATCTCAGAAGAGAAGGGAGAAGTGCTTTTCAGGTTTCCAAGGTTCTGTTATTATAACCCTACAATAAAGGCAGTATTACTACTTTTTGGTTTCTTGTCTGGAGTACCTCAAAAGGCTGACAGTATTTCCACAATGGACAGGAGCCAAGGGAGGGGGGAAGAAGGCCCTAAATATGGGGTTCTCATATCTAGTCTGCAATACTCTCTGTGATCCCTAGATGGCAGCAAATATTTAAATACTTCTCTATCTCTTTGCTACCTTCTAGTGGTCATTGGATTTTTGCAATCCAGACATGATCATCTTAATGGTGTGTGTGTTTGTGTGTGTGTGTGTGTGTGTGTGTGTGTGTGTGTCTGTCTGTCTGTCTGTCTGTCTGTCTGTCTGTCTGTCTCTCTCTCTCTCTCTCTCTCTCTCTCTCTCTCTCTCTCTCTGTGTGTGTGTTATATACAAGGACCCTATTGAACTTTGCAGCTGGATATGGTTCATCTTGATTGCAGTTCTATATTGGATGCTGCTTATCACATCTCCTCAAAAATGCAGAGTTTGAGATCCTGAGTGAGGGGAGGCAGCTGAGGGAATTCTCTAAAGCCAAACAACAGCCAAACATTTCAGAAAATGTAAGTAAATTTTATGGTGAGTCATAGCTCTGTTTATCGGAGAAGGTCCCAGACGGGATATAAGAGGGTGTGAGAAACATAGGATCATTTGCAGCTGAAGAAGGGTGTGGAATAAACAACTTTCAGCCCCCCCCAACATATTATTAATATTGGAGTTTTTAAGTCTTCCAAGGAACTCTAGAAGAGGACTGAAACTATTCTCTACACAAACAGAAAGTACGACATTTGCTGCATCTTGTTTGCCATGATTAGATTTACATATGTCGGCCTCACATTGACACAATTTGTATACCATCTGAGCTCTTGCTCCAAAGAATTGTGGGGATTATAGGTTATTTAAATATGCAGGGATCATTGAAAATCCAGTTAATGTCTCTGTGTTCCTTAACTCTCTCTCTCTTTCTCTCTCCGTCTCTCTCCTCCCTCATTTAAAAGAAAATCCATATTTGTTGTTTTCATTTGGATACTTCCCTATAAACTTAACAAATGTGCGTAGTTATGTATATTACCGCAGTATATACTGGATCTGGTATATAAGTCTCTGGAGCACAGTCTAATCATAGCAAACTTTTTAATGTGCCTTTCCTGTGAATTTTTGTACAAAGTTCGATTTTTGCCTCCCCCCACTCCAGTAAGAATATTGGAAATATAGAATAGAATAGAATAGAATAGAATAGAATAGAATAACAGAGTTGGAAGGGACCTTGGAGGTCTTCTAGTCCAACCCCCTGCTTAGGCAGGAAACCCTACACCACTTCAGACAAATGGTTATCCAATCCCTTCTTAAAAACTTCCAGTGTTGGAACATTCACAACTTCTGGAGGCAAGCTGTTCCACTGATTCATTGTTCTAACTGTCAGGAAATTTCTCCTTAGTTCTAAGTTGCTTCTCTCCTTGATTAGTTTCCACCCATTACTTCTTGTTCTACCTTCAGGTGCTTTGGAGAATAGTTTGACTCCCTCTTCCTTGTGGCAACCCCTGAGATATTGGAACATTGCTATCATGTCACCACTAGTCTTTCTTTTCATTAAACTAGTCATACCCAGTTCCTGCAACCGTTCTTCATATGTTTTAGCCTCCAGTCCCCTAATCATCTTTGTTGCTCTTCTCTGCACTCTTTCTACAGTCTTAACATCCTTTTTACATCATGGTGACCAAAATTGAATGCAGTATTCCAAGTGTGGCCTTACCAAGGCATTATAAAGTGGTATTAACACTTCGTGTGATCTTGATTCTATCCCCCTGTTAATGCAGCCTAGAATTGTGTTGGCTTTTTTGGCAGCTGCTGCACACTGCTGGCTCATATTTAAATGGTTGTCCACTAGGATTCCAAGATCCCTCTCACAGTTACTACTGTTGAGCAAAGTACCACATATACTATACCTGTGCATTTTGTTTTTCTTGCCTAAATGTAGAACCTAACTTTTTTCACCATTGAATTTCATTTTCTAAGATAGCGCCCAATGTTCAAGTCTGTCAAGATCCTTCTGTATCTTGAGCCTATCTTCTGGAGTGTTGGCTATTCCTGCCAGTTTGGTGTCATCTGCAAATTTGATGAGTTCCCCATCTATCCCCTTGTCCAAGTCATTGATGAAGATGTTGAAGAGTACTGGGCCTAAAACAGAGCCTTGGGGTACTCCACTGCATACTTCCCTCCATGTAGATGCAGTTCCATTGAGCACTACATGTTGAGTGTGGTTGGTCAGCCAGTTTTGAATCCATCTGGTGGTGTTGCTGTCTAACCCACATTTTTCTACTTTATCTAGTAGTAGGTTTTGGTCTACTTTATCAAACGCCTTACTGAAGTCCAAGAAAATTATATCGACAGCATTCCTTTGGTCCACTAATTTTGTCACTTTGTCAAAGAATGCAATAAGATTAGTCTGGCATGATCTGGTTTTGACAAACCCATGTTGGCTTTTGGTTATTACTTTCTTTGCTTCTAAGTGTTTGTTGATTCGTTGCTTGATTATCTTTTCCAGAATCTTCCCTGGTATTGAGGTTAGGCTGATAGGTCTGTAGTTTCCTGGATCTATTTTTTCCCCTTTTTTGAAGACGGGAACTACATCAGCTCTTCTCCAGTTCTAAATATGAATCAGTTGGCAAAGTTCTGAATTTTGATCACATGACTATGAGAATGCAATGGTTGTAAGTGTGAAAAGTGGTCATAAGTCACTTTTTAAAAGAGCCGTTGCAACTTTGAACGGTCACTAAATGAATTGTTGTAAGTCGAGGACTGACTGGAATAAGACCAGTTTATTTAGAAAGCAAACTGTTAGGAAAATACCCTGCCCACCCATCCAATTCCTCCCCCCCCCAAAAAAAAATGAAAAGAAGAGCAAAATGTCCTTATTGTTGGCACCCAGTGGTGCTGAATGTTTTATGATCCAGCTGTTCAACTCCAGTTAGGATCCGAGCATGGCTGAGCAGATGAACGGAGCTGCAGAGGAAATAAAGAGCAAGTTTAAAACGTTTGCTTAAAATTTCATCTAAGCAAGGAAACCTCCCCAGGTCCTTGGAGAGTCATTTCCCAAAAATCCCGGCCTTGGCATTCCGTTCCTTTCCCCCCTTTTATCCGGTTTTGAAGACATGATTGAATGAAACTGGCCCAGATTTGAGCTCTAAGAATCCGAGAGACTCCGAAAGTAGACACACCTTAATCTTATTTTCTTCTCTGGTCTCGATCCAGCGGCCATGTTGCCAGATTTTCAGTAGCGTGATCTTTCCTGCGCGCGGTCTAACCCGTCGTTTGGATTCACACAAACCTATTTTCTTCCTTAAACCCAGGTGGATGGTTTAATGGGCTGTGAATCTGGGTACTAATGATGCCCATCAGCACATTGGATTAGCTGTTTGTGATTGCTGGCAGGCTGTAAGCTGCTCAATATATCTCAGAAAGTTGTTATGGGTAACTAAAGATGGAGATTCATAGGTAGACTTCAAATTGTGTGTGTATTTTGAGGGTCTAATCCTCCAGGCCCCTTTGATCAGGGTTAGTACCGCTTTATAATGCACTGGTAAGGCCACACTTGGAATATGGCATCCAGTTTGGGTTGCCATGATATAAAAAAATGGGGAGACCCTAGAAAGAGTGCAGAGAAGAGCAACAAAGATGATTAGGAGACTGGAGCAGTAGTGAGTTCTAAATTAATTTGCTACTGGTTCGCACGCACGCTCGTCCCAGGTGGGTAGGCGGAGCCTCCTACCGCCACCAGTACCAGTTCTAAGAATCGGGCCGAACTGGGAGCAACCCACCGCTGGACTGGAGGCTAAAATATATAAAGAAGGGTTGCTGGAACTAGGTATGTCTAGTTTAATGAAAAGAAGGACCAGGGGAGACATGATAGCAGTGTTCCAATATCTCAGGGGTTGCCACAAAGAAGAGGGAGTCAAACTATTCTCCAAAGCACCTGAGGGCAGGACAAGAACAAATGGGTGGAAACTAAACAAGGAGAGAAGCAACTTAGAAATAAGGAGAAATTTCCTGGCAGTGAGAACAATTAATCAGTGGAACAGCTTGCCTCCGGAAGTTGTGAATGCTCCAACACTGGAAGTTTTCAAGAAGGGATTGGACAGCCATTTGTCTAAAATGATATAGGGTCTCCTTCTTTAGCAAGGGGTTGGACTAGAAGACCTCCAAGGTCCCTGCCAACTCTGCTATTCTGTTATTCTGATCACAGTTACCAAAATTGGCAACGTGAGCTTTCATCATTGTGTGATGAGAAAGACAGAAAACCAGCACTTTTTCTTAGACTTGTCAACTACTAAGATTGGTTTGTTTATGTATTCTTTATAATCCCTTTGAAAACGTAAAGGAAAATGTTCTTGAAAACCTGTTGCAGTCATATGTCATATGCATCTCTGTCTATTTGCATCATGGCTTCACCCACATTTTTGCTCTTTCTATGCTTGCTGTCCACAACTCTAGCATATCTTCCCTGGGATTTGAATGAAACTTGGAAAAAGCTGGAACACTGGTGACCGCTGGAGGAGGATTCTTTCTTTCTTTCTTTCTTTCTTTCTTTCTTTCTTTCTTTCTTTCTTTCTTTCTTTCTTTCTTTCTTTCTTTCTTTCTTTCTTTCTTTCTTTCTTTCTTTCTTTCCTTCCTTCCTTCCTTCTTCTTCCTTCTTCCTTCCTTCCTTCCTTTCTTCCTCCCTCCATCCTTTTCCTTCCTATCTTCCTTCCTTCCTTCCTACTTTCCTCCCTCCCTCCCTCCTTCCTTCCTTCCTTCCTTCCTTCCTTCCTTCCTTCCTTCCTTCCTTCCTTCCTTCCTTCCTTCCTTCCTTCCTATTTATATTTCGTATTTCTTAACAGCTAGCACTGATGATGTTACATAGTTTGGTAAAGAAATGTCTGCAAGAAAACCACCAAGCTCAGAGAATACCAAGGATCCCACATTAGCAAGTATTTCTGGGGTGGGTTGGCTGGAGGGAAGAAATAAACCAATTTGTCATTTGCACTGTATTCTGCACTCAAACTTTTTAAAACCCTCAAGCTCCTTCTCTCCCATTTAAGCAAATATTGTCAGAATTGTGACAGTAGAACTAGTTCTTGTTATTATTTAAAAGATTCCATTTTCCGCTTAGTATCCAACCACCACCCAGTTCTGAAATAAAATGCCCACGGACAGTGATTCCATCTGCGAATTTATAAAAACCTGGCATATGTAGACCAGGCCCAGCAAGACAGGAACTGGTGGATAGCAGTAATATGTGTGTCTAAAACTTTAAAAGAAATATTTTGCTCCGTTGTGGATTTTTCCATGCATGGAAAAAGTATCTGTGAGGTGAAGTCTGCTGCGGGTGAAGAGGTGGTCTCCAATTCATTTTGGGTGCCCATTTTCACAACCCGCAAGAGCAACAATCACACACCACCGTTCCTTTTTTTCATTCTCTCCGCTGGGTTTTCGCGATGTGATCTACTGCCAGCGTTTGGCAGCGAAGTGTTTTTCTCCCTTGCCTGACAAACTATCAGTCACCTCCGTAGTTTCACGAAGGACAAGGTTCACTATATATGGGTAATTTTCGAGATTTAATTTATAGTCATCTTAAGAGTGTGACAGGACAAAAATTGCTGAGGGGTGGAAGTACTTGGCGTAGGCTTCCGGTGTAGGAATAGCACAGCTATCTCTTCTCGTCTTATTGTACCTTTCAATAAACATAACCAGGGGTGGGCTGCTGGGGGTTCGCAGGGATTCGGGAGAACCTCTAGCTAAGATTCTGTGCAGTTCCCAAATCACACTCCTGGCTGGCCCCACCCCACCACCCCTCCCAGGAGTTCCCACGCAGCCCGTTTTGGATGCAGGTAAGTGCAGGGCGCGCGCGGAGGCTCGGGGAGGGCGAAAAATGGGCCTATCAGAATTTTGTGAAGGCTGGAAACAGGCCCATTCCCGGCCTCCAGAGGGCCTCCAGAGCCTGGGGAGGTCGTTTTCGCCCTCCTGGAGGCTTGAGGAAAACATCCGGAGGTCGGGGAGAGCAATCTCCCCCACCGTGGTGTAGGAGGCTGACTAGGCCACGGCAGAGAACCCCTTGCTAAAATTTGTGAAGCCCACCCCTGAACACAACTGCTCCAAACAATGTTTCTCAACCTTGTAAATTTAAGGTGTGTGGACTTCAGTTCCCAGAATTGAATTTTGATTCCCAAAACTCTGGGAGTTGAATCCACAACTCTTCAGGTTGCCAAGGTTGGATGCCTCTGGTTTACCCAATTCATTTGTATAACCTGAGAAGAACCAATGGACACTCCTCCACCTGCTATTCATAAGAAAACTCTCCTGTGGGCTTCTTAGATGTGCTGGGTTTATCATCTCAAGCCAACATTCTCCACCGTGAGGACTAGAGACTTTCCTTTAAAAGGAAAGTGGGAAGCCTTCTGCACTGCCATAGCATGGCTATGGATAGACGGGCCCTTATCTATTGCTTGTACATTCTCTTCTTCTAAGACATTTGAAGGATAGTTCCCTGGAACAGCTTCAGCCGTCGGGTGGACTGGTGCTGAGAAAGAGACGGAGAACAGACGGCTGGTTTTATTCTTGGTTTTATTCTTGGCTGCGGGTTCGTGCACTCAATCTTCCTGCCTTTCATGTGGAATTAGCGCTGTTCCCCCTTGAATTATCTTCCTTAGCTTTGCTGTATGCTTTAAAAGGAAATCTTGCGCTGGACACACAGGGTCCTGGCAGAGGCAGCATTGCACCTCACGCCTGAGATGTCACTCTGCCCTTCCACAGTTTCAGAGCTGGACAACATCCACCACATGTCTTTGTTTGGCCCTTCTTGCTAGGCCCGGTTGAAGGTTTAACACAGTGTTTTTCAAACTTGGTAACTTTTAGATGGGTGGACTTCAAGCCCCATCTTAAGGCAAGCTGATTGAGGAACTCAGTGTCACCTTTCCCAGGCAGAACAGACAGGAAACACAACCAGAGGAGTTGATTCAAAACTACATGAAGAACATAGAACAGAGTTGGAAGGAACCAAGAGGTCTTCTAGTCCAACCCTGTGCTCAAGCAGGAAACTATACCATTTCAGACAAGTGACTGCCCAGTCTCTGCTTAAAACCTACAGTGATGGAGCACCCACAATTTCTGAGAGGCGAGGCATTCAACTGGTTAATGGTTCTCACCGTTAGGAAACTTCTCCTTACTTTGAGGTTGCTTTTATCCTTGATTAGATTTCATCCATTGTTTCTTGTCTTGTCCTCTTGTGCTTTGGAAAATAGGTTGACCCCCTCGTCTTTGTAGGAGTCCCTCAAATATCGAAACATTGCTATTATGTCACCCCTTAGTTCTTATTTTCATTAAAGTAGACATACCCAATTCCTGCAACTGTTCTGTCCATTATGCAGCTGAAGGCTATACCCTCTTTTATTTGCTTGCTCTATAGCAGGGGTGTAAAACTCATGGTGTCACGGCGGCATCAAGTGATGTATCGGGACTTTTTCCCCCTTTGCTAAACCTGGCAGGGCCAGCACATGACGCATCCGGGTGGCGGGCCACGAGTTTGACACCCCTGCTTTATAGGTAGTGTCTCTTTCTTCCTGTCTCCAAAGATCATTCCCACATACAATTGCATCCTGGGAGTTGAAGTCCTCACATCTTAAAGGATGTTGGCTGGGGAATTCTGGGAGTTGAAGTCCCCACATCTTAAAGCAAGCTGATTGGGGAATTCTAAGCGCTGAAGTCCACCATCTTAAAGCAAAGTGATTGTGGAATTCTGGGAGTTGAAGTCCCCACATCTTAAAGCAAGCTGATTGGGGAATTCTAAGCGCTGAAGTCCACCATCTTAAAGCAAAGTGATTGTGAAATTCTGGGAGTTGAAGTCCCCACATCTTAAAGCAAGCTGATTGGGGAATTCTAAGCGCTGAAGTCCACCATCTTAAAGCAAAGTGATTGTGGAATTCTGGGAGTTGAAGTCCACCCATCTTAAAGCAAGCTCATTGGGCAATTCTGGGAGTTGAAGTCCACCATCTTAAAGCGAAGTGATTGTGGAATTTTGGGAATTGAAGTCCACATATCTTAAAGTTGCCAATTCTGAAAAACAACATCCCAGGTCCTTTTCCCTGGATATTTTTTCTCCAACATGCTCTCATTTGGCCTTCATAGTTTGGAAGGATCACACAATTCATACAGGCCCGCTCTGCGAAAACTGTTGAGTCCAGATGTCCTCCAAGAATTCTGGAAGTTGATGTCCCAAGATATCTAGAGGCAGGGGCTTACAGCGAGAAGGACCCAAAAACGTCCAGACAGAGCCCACCTCACCATAATTGAAGTCCCGCCTCTTTTTACAACCAATCATATAAAGGAGGTGGAGCTTCGGTCCTGAGACCTCAGCTGCTCTATGGATTTTTTTAAATCTTCTGTCTGAGGAGATTTTATTTGAGAAAGATTGTTATAAAGTGTAAAGGTGGCTGTTTACAAGAAAGCCTCTTTTTTAAAAAAAGAAATCAGAATATGAGTTGCAAGAGCAAAAGCTTTTTATTCTTACATTTATCTAAAAGCAAAGTATCTTTCCGTCTCCAAATAATTTGCCTTTAAAAAAATGAGAAGATTATCTTATATTTACTGCAAACGTATCAACAGAGGGTTTTTAAAATTTATTTATTTTTGTCTAATCTTTCTTTTTGCAGATGGGGTCATCCTAAATCCCAGGATTGTCTCTCTTTCAAGTAAACAAGGTTGGCTCACCATAAGGCCGTTCCTGCTAAATATATTTGAAAGCTATGAGATTTTATTTTCTTCACCTTTCCCCCCTCAATTCTTAAATTGAGCCACGATTCAACTTGTACTTCTCTTTAAAAATAACTAAATAAATAAAGATATAAAAAGGTGTATGCCTGCATGGGCAATTTCTCTTAGTAGCTCGTTTTTACCCTCATTTCTGCTAATGCATACATTTTAATTTAGTAGAACATTTTATTCAAATATAAAAAGCATTTTGCATGCGCTTTCTTCCTGTACATATTTTCCCCCTCCCTAATAAATGGGGGTTTTTTTGTTTTGTTTTTTCAAACTATACCACAAAGTCCAAAAAAAAAAAAAGACGACAAGTTTGGGGCATATTATTAAGCACTCATTCCTGTATTTATTTAGGGAATACGGTTAGGGGAAACTGGCACCGAAAGTCAAGCCAAATGAGTGTTTCCAGCTTTTCTTTCTATGCAACCCCATTCATCATAATGACTTTTCTCCACTGCGTGTAATTAGATTCACATGTGCAGCCAGGAGATGGGAGAAGATGTGAAGTTGATGTTTGTTTGCTTGATTGATCTGCATCCCATCTATTCTCCACCACCACAACCCCATGGGCAAAGAGCAAATAACTCCAAGTTGGCCAGTGACATCTCTTGCCTAAGGATGGACTTCAGATGAAGTCTCCAAAGCCCTAGCTCAACATCTGGACTGTGGTGAGAATTGTACCACGTGATGGACTTTCTGTTTGGAAATTTGGTTTGTGCTCCGATGGGGAGGATCTCTCTCTCTCTCTCTCTCTCTCTCTCTCTCTCTCTCTCTCTCTCTCTCTCTCTCTCTCTCTCTCTCTCTCTCTCTCTCTCTCCCTCCCTCCCTCCCTCCCTCTCTCTCTCTGTGTGTGTGTGTGTTTGTGTGTGATGCTTAGCTTGGTTCTCAGCATCTCGGCATGTCCAGTGATGACGAACCCATGACACTTGTGTCAATGCTGACATGCCATGAAGTTTTGGTTGCCCCATCCCACCAGCGTTTACTATACACCAGCATTTACCATCGTCCGAGAACTATTCTTGAAAGCATGCTGCATTCTCACACAAATTTTTAGAGGTGGCGGAATGGGGAGCAGTGTAAGGTGACCTTATTGAGTAGCAGTGATGGTGCTAGGACTAAACTCAAGGCCCAGAGCTCTTACAGAACAACAGAGTTGGAAGGGACCTTGGAGGTCTTCCAGACCAACCCCCTGCTCAAACAGAAAACCCCATATCGTTTCAGACCAATGGTTGTCCAATCTCTTCTTCAAAACTTCCAGTGTTGGAGCACACATAATTTCCGGAGGCAAGTTGTTCCACTGGTTAATTGTTCTCACTGTCAGGAAATTCCTCCTTAGTTCTATGTTGCTTCTCTTCTTGGTTAATTTCCATCCATTGGTACTTGTCCTGCCTCTTCTTTGACCCCCTCTTCTTTGTGGCAGCCGGTTGCCTTTTGAAAAAGCACCTTTATTTATTTATTTAGAAATTTTATTTAGCCGCCTACTCGCTCACAGCAACTCATGTGACTTACAAGCAATAAAAGCACAGTATAGAAAAATAAAAACAAAAACAATAACTCCCCACCCACCTACCCCTGGCAGCAACACACAGTCAAATAAGCCATTCAATGGGCTCCATCCCATTCTGGAAACTTTGAGACCTGGATGACTGAGAAGCTCCATAAACACCTAACTTGAACATTTCTTGATCATGGATGGGGCCAATGAAGATATGCCATGGATTAGCATGTTGGCTTGTTGTGTGTCCCCTTGGGTTGTTGTGCCAGCCTGCAGAAACAACTGAAGGAGCCTGCAACCACTTCCAAGACTTCAAGGTAGGTGGTGGAAACAAGACGAGGAGAGAGAGAGAGAAAGAGAGAGAAAGAGAGAGAGAGAGAGAGAGAGAGAGAGAGAGAGAGAGAGAGAGAGAGAGAGAGAGAGAGAGAGAGAGAGGAGGGAGAGAGAGAGAGAGAGAGGGAGAAATTGAGATTGAGAGATTGAGAGAGGATTGAGAGATTGAGAAAGAGGAATTGAGATTGAGAGGCAGAGAAAAAGACTGAGAGATTGAGAGAGAAAGAGAGAAATTGAGAGACTGAAAAATTGAGAGAGAAATTGAGAGATTGAGAGAGTTTGAGAGAATTGAGAGGATTGAGATTGAGAAAGAGAAATAGAGAGAGGGGGAAGGGAGAGAGGGAGGAGGGAGAGAGAGGGAGGGAGGGAGAGAGAGAGATTGAGAAAGAGAAATTGAGATTGAGAGGCAGAGAAAAAGACTGAGAGATTGAGAGAGAAAGAGAGAAATTGAGAGATTGAAAAATTGAGAGAGAAATTGAGAGATTGAGAAAGAGAAATAGAGAGGGGGAGGGAGGGAGGGAGGGAGGGAGAGGGAGAGGGAGAGGGAGAGGGAGAGGGAGAGAGAGAGAGAGAGAGAGAGAGAGAGAGAGAGAGAGAGAGAGAGAGAGAGAGAGAGAGAGAGAGAGAGAGAGAGAGAGAGAGAGAATATATATGAATCCAAGGCCGGTCTCAATGTTGGAGATTCAGCAGGAGTCGTGTATTCTGCTGGTTGCTATTACTTAAGCTATCAATAAAGGTCCAGCTCAGGAAGCCAAAGGAGGAGTTAGGGCTATAAATCAGGAGGGAATCGGTGCATCTGGAAGAAGGTGGGAAGTTCATTCGCTCACAGCTGGTGTGTATATATATATTTGTAGGAGTCTTGTCCACAACCAAGGCGCATACCACTTGCTTCCCACTCATTCTTGCCGAATCTGATCAGTATCCGCTAAACGTTTTATGCTGCCCATCTCCCGTCCTTAGCATATGAGAAACATAAATCTACAAGGGTTTCTCCCTTTGCCACCAACAGGATTTGAATAGTGAACTTGGGATATACTTACAACCGTTTCTTTAGTGCAGTGTTTCCCAACCTTGGCAACTTGAAGATGTCTGGACTTCAACTCCCAGAATTCCCCAGCCAGCATTCGCTGGCTGGGGAATTCTGGGAGTTGAAGTCCAGACATCTTCAAGTTGCCAAGGTTGGGAAACACTGCTTTAGTGACTGTTGGACAACAGCACTGAAAAAAGCGACTTATGGTCGCTTTTCACACTTACGACCAGCGCAGAATCCCAATGGTCACGTGATCAAAATTTGGATGCTTGGCAATTGGTTCATTTCCCCCTCCCCATTGATTTATATATATATTTTCTTTACATACAATAAGTGCTTGGTGAACAGCGTACTGTCTGAGTCAGTTGCTTACATAGTAATACTTATCTATTTATTTATTATAGTTTTTTTTTATTTTTTAACTTGAACGTATCATCTTCCGTTAAACAGTGTGTCATCTGGGTAGAAATGCCGCTGTGCTATTAAAGTCAAAATGTACAGTATTCATTACATTGATAATAATTCTCTAATTGTACAATAATAATCATCAGCGTTATAACTCTATTCATTTCTCCCTCTTAACATATCTTCTACTGAAAATATAATATTATATTAGATATAATAATCTTAACAATCATATTGATAACAATCATTGTATTGTTTACATCTCTATCTTAACATATGTTCTTTATTTCACTAATCTCCATTTATTTCTCACTTCTGTTTTTATTTTCCAACCGTCCATAAAATAATCATATAATATTCAGTTTGTTCTTTCTCCTTTATAGCAACCATTAATCTGTTCATTTCTGCACATTCTAATATTTTCCTAATCACATTCCCATCTGTAGGGATCTCATCACTTTTCCAATTTTGTGCAAATACAATTCTAGCTGCAGTTAATACATGTATAATTAAATATGCATTCCCTTTACTATAAGTTTCAGGCAAAAATTATAAGTTTCGGGCAAAACATAGTAATACTTAATTTCTACCTCTGTTGTCCTACCATTGATAAAACAAATCCCATGTTCAATAGTACTCTGTGCAGAGGTGGGTTCCTCGCGGTTCGGACCGGTTTGCCCAAACTGGTAGTGACCCACTGGTGACATCATGATGACATCACCAAACTGGATCGGTCAGTGCTGGTCCGTGGGCGCCGCCATTCTTTTTTGAATTTTGTTTGAATTTTTTTTTGAAATTTTTGAAATTTATTTTTCTTCAACGCATGCGCAGAAGCCGGGTTTCTGGCACTGCACATGCGTTGCCATTTTGTTTTTGGCATTTTGGGGTTTTTTTGAATTTGGGGGATTTTTTTGCACTGTGCATGCGTGCACGCAAAGCGCACGTGCGCTCATGAGGCGCAGCTACGCAGCATGGGAGGAAGCGAACCGGCAGCGAGGTAAGTTGGAACCCACCCCTGACTCTGAATTTTCCTTTTCTTTTATCTTCAGTGTTAGTCTGTCCATCTCTGCGCAGTTTAGTATTTTTTTAATTATATCTTCTGTAGGTGTTTCCTCGTTCTTCCAGTATTGTGCAAATACAATTCTTGCTGCTGTCAAGACATGTAATATCAAATATACATTCCCTTTATCATATTTTTCTGGAATTATGCCTAACACAAATAGTTCTGGCTTATATGCTGCCTTCAGAGGTAGGATTCACATAATTTACCTACTGCTTCGCCCAGCACCAAAAATGTGAGCCCCATCCGCGCATGCTTGCAGCCTTCTGCGCATGCGCTTTGCTCACACGTACAGCATGCGCGCAGCTTCAAAACGTGGAACAGAGCATGGAACAACTCAAAGAAGTCGTGCAAGATTGTAGAGAGACCTGGCCCATAGAATCGGCAAGAGTCGGACAGAACTAAATGGATATCATCATCGAAATCATCATCATCTAGATGGATTGGTTAAACCATGGTTCGGTTAATCCTGGCTGTGTGGTGGAAACAGCCTCTGACAAAGAGCCACCAACATCAGGAGAAGAAGGAAATTGCTTAGAAGTCAAACTTGATTATGTTTTTTTTAACCTATTTACAAACTCTGAATCATTTAAGCATGTGTTTTAGATGATTAAAACTGCATATTAATAAAAGCAATTGTTTTATAAGTTCCTTTCCCTTTTACCAAACATTACCCCAAGCAGAAAGCATTTCTGTTTCTCCTTCAGAGATGGTGATTAGCATCTGCTCTTGTGTAAGTCTTAAAAACTAAATCATCAAAGCAAAATCGAACCAAGACTGTGATACTCTTTTAATCAATCAAAGCTTTTAAATACACAGATATATAGCCAATTAATGAATTTATTTATTTATTTATTTATTTATTTATTTATTTATTTATTTATTTATTTATTTATTTATTTATTTATTTATTTATTTATTTATTTATTTATTTATTTATTTATTTATTTATTTATTTATTTATTTATTTTAGTGTTCTTCTATGCTGCCCTACTCCCTGGGGACTCCCTGGGAATTCTGTGTCACGATGTGAATTATTGCCAGTTGTGCATCTCTATGTTTTCTACTGTTTCTTGTATTTATGGTCAAGCAGACGTATGATGTATTCTATTACGCATGTCTGCATTCCTGAAGTCAACTCCTCTCTTTCTCTTCGCCATTTCTACCGAAGGTAGAAGTGATTTATTCTTTAGCCGATAATATGTAGCTTACTAAGGATTCTTTTTATCATTTTCTACTGAAATAAATATTTGTTAATTAGATTTGAATCTCGGTTTTATTTTCTAAGTAAAAATGACTTCAAAAGGGAAGCAAAGATCAATCGACCTCCGGGGGATTGTCTCCCCTGCTCACATTCTGCTTTCCCTTACCTGGTTTCTTCAAGATGGACTGGAACTACAGCTCCCAGAATCCCACAGCAACTCAAATTTTGTGAGACTTAACAAACTTCTGAGATGTTATCCCAATTCATTTAACAGTACTGTGCCTGGCAGAACAATTAAAACTCCCAGGGCACATCTAGTCAATAAAACAGCCATGGTAAACAAGATTCCAGTAATTTAACATAATAAAATACAATCCATCCCAATAATGATCATATTAAAAAAGAATAAAATTGGTGGCCATCATCACTAACCCACTTAATAGAACTCTATTTTTAAAAACTGCAGTAGTCCAGGTGTTCCAGTACTGACCCCTATTTCCCTATGAAATAATGATACTGGTAAAATAAAGTTTTAAGACTTTATTTACTAGGAAAACAAAAAGTCAATGGAGTCCAAGCTTGCATTAACAGAGGGATAGACTCAAGATCACATAAAGTGTTAATACCACTCTATACTGCCTTGGTAAGACCATACTTGGAATATTGCATCCAGATTTGATTGCCATGATATAAAAAAAGATGTTGACACTCTAGAAAAAGTTCAGAGAAGAGCAACAAAGATGATTAGGGGACTGGAGGCTAAAACATATGAAGAACGGTTGCTGGAATAGGGTATGTCTAATTTAATGAAAAGAAGGACCGGGAGTGACATGATAGCAGTTTTCCAGTATTTGAGGGGCTGCCACAAAGAAGAGAGGGTCAACCTATTTTCCAAATCACTTGAAGGCAGAACAAGAAGCAATGGATAGAAACTCATCAAGGAGAGAACCAACCTAGAAACAAAGATAAATTTCCTGACAACAATTAACCAGTGGAACAGCTTGCCTCTAGAAGTTGTGGGTGCTCCATCGCTGGAGGCTTTTAAGAAGAGATTGGACAGCAATTTGTCTGAAAAGTATAGGGTTTCCTTCTTGAGCAGGAGATTGGATTTGAAGACCTCCAAGGTCCCTTCCAACTCTGTTATTTTGTTATTAAAAGAAGCATATGCCACTGGATTCCTCAGACTCTTGATGACTTACCTGAATAGATCACATAAAAATGTATAATTATCCAAAATTCA
>JALIGW010000005.1:74169279-74171779 GCA_023053685.1 Diadophis punctatus similis
AAGAACATTCTATTCTAAACATGTCCTACGTTTTCCCTAGTCCTTGACTCTCAGCTGCCCTAACTGCCAAAATATTCAGGGAGAAAAGCCAAGTCAGGCAGTTGAGAGATAAATCTTTAACTCTCGTTGGCTGCACTGGGACATTGCTCTTGATTAATGGCACTGGCAGATTCCTCGATCATTGCACTGTTTCTTGAGTTTGCATTTGAGAGTGGCTCTCAGTCTTCCCTTTATTGTGAGTTCAGCGTCTGAACCAAAATTGCAGAAAGGTTTGGTCAGAAAGCAAGGAAGGGATGAATGCATGGTTGCAATCCTGTGAAGATGGAAAGGAGGACTAGGGGAGACATGGTAGTTGTCAGGGTTCCAAGGAACACCCCCAACGAAAGAAAACTCCGACCCTTGAGTTTCCTCAAAGTTCCACTTTATTAGAGATGTTCTAGGCTGCATAAACAGAGGGATAGAATCAAGATCACTTGGAATACTGCATTCAGTTTTGGTGGCCACGATGTAAAAAAGATGTTGAGACTCTAGAAAGAGTGCAGAGAAGAGCAACAAAGATGATTAGGGGACTGGAGGCTAAAACATATGAAGAATGGTTGCAGGAACTGGATATATATCTAGTTTAATGAAAAGAAGGACTAGGGGAGACATGATAGCAGTGTTCGAATATCTCAGTGGTTGCCACAAAGAAGAGGGAGTCAAACTATTCTCCAAAGCACCTGAGGGTAGAACAAGAAGTAATGGGTGGAAACTAAACAAGGAGAGAAGCAACTTAGAACTAAGGAGAAATTTCCTGACAGTTAGAACAATTAATCAGTGGAATAGCTTGCCTCCAGAAGTTGTGAATGCTCCAACACTGGACGTTTTTAAGAGGATGTTGGATAACCATTTGTCTGAAGTGGTGTAGGGTTTCCTGATTAAGCAGGGGGTTGGACTAGAAAACCTCCAAGGTCCCTTCCAACTCTGTTATTCTATTCTATTCGTATTGGCACATCTGGGAAAACTGGGAAATCTGAAAGCTTCCGGGTTTTCCCCACCCAAAAGAAAGTCCAAGCCCCTGGCCCAGAACCCAGGTGTCCATCACATGGTCCAATCAATGCACCGTTCCAACTGGAGATGCCTCCTAGACACACCCTTCCACATGCAGGGCAGAGTGGCCTTGACTCTCCAAGAAAGGAATGTTATTATGACTGCACATATCCTCAGCTCCATACAATCCCCCCTCCCAGTTTCCCACAGTCCAATGCCCAAGATGGTTTCCAGGCCTGACAATAGCAGTAGTCCAATATTTGAGGGGTTCCTACAAAGATGAGGGAAGGTCAAGCTATTTTTCCAAAGCACCAGAGGGCAGGACAAGAAACAATGGATGGAAACTAATCAAGGAGAGAAGCAACCTAGAACTAAGGAGAAACATCCTAACAGTGAGGATAATTAATCAATGAAACAGCTTGCCTTTAGAAGTTGTGGGTGCTTCATTACTGGAGGTTTTTAAGAAGAGACTGGACAGTCATTTGTCTGGAATGGTGAAGGGTTTCCTGCTTGAGCAGGGGATTGGACTAGAAAACCTACATGGTCCCTTCCAAATCTGTTTTGCTGTATTCAGAGTTGGGTCATTTAACTGTTCCCCCAGCATGCTACCTAGGGGAAACCTGGGAGGTGAAGTCCGTACATCTTAAATCTGCTGAGGACAGGGGGTTGGAGTAGAAGATCTCCAAGGTCCCTTCCAGCTCTATTCTGATTCTGAATGCAACTCTATTCTTCTATGTTTTATGCAGGGGTGGGTTCTTGCTTACCTTGCTGCCGGTTCGCTTCCTCCCGTGCCGCGTGGCCGCGCATGTGCTTTGCGCGTGCGCACATGCGCAGTGCCGAAAAATCTGAATTTTTTTTTAAAGCCAAAAACAAGATGGTGATGCATGCGCAGTGCCGGAAACTCGGCTTCTGCACATGCTCAGAAGAAAACATAAATTTTAAAAAATTACAAAAAAAATTACAAAAAATAAAATAAAAAAATGGCGGCGCCCACGGACCAGCACCGACCAAACTGATTCCATGATGTCATCATGACATCACCAGTGGGTCGCTACCTGTTTGGGCGAACCGGTCCGAAACGGGAGGAACCCACCTCTGGTTTTATGTTTATTTATTTATGTATTTATTTGGTAGTTTTTCTATGCCGCACTACTCCCTCAGGACTCAGGGCGGCGTACAACATTTTATGAAACTCCAAACAAATCATTTTTTAAAAATGTTGTAAGATTATGCACAGGTTCTGTTCCATAAAGTAACTCTAAATTTCTAAGTAGGTTGACACAAGAAGATGGAGTAGAAAGTAATCTGCTCTCAAATGGTAGAGTAACTGACTGTACGTAATTTGCACCATGCAACGTGGAATTCCCTTGGGGTGGGGGTGGGGTGTTCAGATCCACAGAACGTTTGCACAATTCAATTTACATATAAAATATAAAAGGGAAATGAGCAAAAAGATGCATTTTGCAGAAGG
>JALIGW010000005.1:74176779-74214279 GCA_023053685.1 Diadophis punctatus similis
GGCAGGAGCCTAGGCTCATTGAATGGGGAGAAGCATTCAGGCCGGATGGAACCTCCTAGAAGAACCGCTGCCGCAGTCTTGCTGCTCCTGCTGCAGGGGGCTGCATTGCGGGTGGGCAATGCCCCCCTGCTTCTCCGGCTGCTGCCAAGCTTCCGAGGCCCACACCCACCCAGTCACATGGCTGGCAAGCCTTACCCACAAAATAAGCCACACCCACAGAGTGGTAGTAAAAAAATTTGGAATCCGGCCCTGTTCCGGAGGCCCTCTGGAGCCCATTTCCGGACTTCCCGAACTTCCAGTAGGCCCGTTTTTTACTCTCCCGACCCTCCGTGTGCGCCCTGCACTTACCTGCATCCAAAACGGGCCGTATGGGGCAGGGGTGAAATGCTCCCGGTTCGCTTTTGCCTGACGGTCGTCACAGAGCCGACGTAGCCGGTGGCGGTCACGGCACTGGGCTTCCCCCACCCGCTTCCCCCGCCCGCCTGGACGCCGCCATTTGAGTTCACCCCTGGTGTGGGGACCCCTAGGAGGGGCGGGGTGGGTGGGGTCAGGCAGGAGTGGGATTTGGGGGTTCTCTGAACTGCCCAGAATCTTAGCTAGAGGTTCTCCCGAACCCCTGTGAACCCCCAGCAGCCCACCCCTGTCTGTGGAGCATTCACAAATATTCAAGCTCTAAGATAAGAAAGTTGTCGGTTGGTTTACTAATACACTTTGGTGGAGGGATGAAAAATTGAAAAAGTTTTTGCCCTTAAATCTCAGAAAAAAAATTGTCAAGGTAGAACAGAATCGAATTAGAGTTAAAGGGGAGTTCCAAGGGGTAGGAATAATATTAGGAGTTTGTTCAAAGTGACTTGGAGGAGGGATACATTTAAAGAATGTGCAAGGAACTGTGACTGTAAGCATCAGATAAAAACGAGGACTGTAAAACTGTGTTACGTGCTTAAAAGCTATGTTAGATATTCTCTGCCACGCCTTTTAGATTTTCAAAGCATCCCAAATACACCTGAAGCTCCTACGCTTCCGTTTTCTCCAGGCTGTTCAGAAAATCTGAGCTGGGAGAATGGCAGGCTGTTTTTTTTCCCAATGGAACATAAGAAGAATGTTTCATCTAGCCTTGAGATAAAAGAGGAAATAACGGCTCGTTTGGGTAGCCACAAAGTAGGTTTTCAAAGTAGAGCCATGGTGGCACAGTGGTTAGAGTGCAGTTTTGCAGGCTAATTCTGCCAACTGTCAGCAGTTCGATCCTCACCGGCTCAAGGTTGACTCAGCCTTCCATCCTTCTGAGGTTGGTAAAATGAGGACCCAGACTGTTGGGGGCGATATGCCGACACTCTAAACTCTGTAAATAGCAATAGCACGTAGATTTATATACTGCTTCACAATGCTTTATAGCCCTCTCTGAGCGATTTATTGCCCTCAACAATTTGGGTCCTCATTTTACTGACCTCAGAAGGATGGAAGCAGGGGTGAAATTCAACAGGTTCTGACAGGTTCTGGAGAACCGGTAGCGAAAATTTTGAGTAGTTCGGAGAACCAGTAGCGGAAATTTGAGTAGTTCGGAGAACTGGCAAATACCACCTCTGGCTGGCCCCAGAGTGGGGTGGGAATGGAGATTTTGCAATATCCTTCCCCCAGGAATGGGGAGGGAATGGGGATTTTGCAGTATCCTTCCCTTGCCATGCCCACCAAGCCACGGCCACAGAACCGGTAGGGAAAAATTTTGAATGTCACCCCTGGATGGAAGGCTGAGTCAACCTTGAGTCGGTCAGGATCAAATTCTTGGCAGTGGGCAGAGTTAGCCTGCAATACTGCATTCTAACCACTGAGCTACCATGGCGCTGTGAAAAGCACTGTGAAGTGGTATATGAGTCTAAGTGCTATTGTTATTTCTAACATCTATGGAGATTCACAAGAATCCAACTCATGGTTGTCCCAAAGGTCAAAAGGCAACTGGACTTTTTATTAGGGTGGCGCCGAGGTGGCGCAGTGGTTAGAGTGCAATACTGCAGGCTACTTCAGCTGACTGCAGTTCGGCAATTCAAATCTCACTGGCTCAAGGTTGACTCAGCCTTCCATCCTTCTGAGGTGGGTAAAATGAGGACCCAGATTGTTGGGGGGGGGGGCAATATGCTGACTCTGTAAACCGCTTAGAGAGGGCTGAAAAGCACTCTGAAGCAGTATATAAGTCTAAGTGCTATTGCTATTGCTATTCCTTGAAAACATTCCATTGCTCATCCAAGAAGCTTCTTCACTTCTGAATGAATGGTGGGGAATGAAAGGATTTAGATTTTGAAGATAGCAAAGTCCACATTCTGGGCAGAGAGGACCACTGATTTTTTTTTTGTTTCAAGTTTTTTATTTTGTTTTATATAGAGATATATATCAATGCATGAACAGTGTGGCACCTTGGTGTCATACATTCTAATTACTAATAAAACTAGTAGAATTAATCATAGTTATTACATTCAACCAACTTATATCTTTCTAATAATAATACACATTTATATTAAGTTGTAATCTGTCATTATTCAATTATTCCATGTTTTCTCTTGTTATTGTTTTTATTTTATTATATAAAAGTGTATACACTAATGTTCCCCCTTTCTCTTATTTCTATCTCTTATTCTAACTTTTAATCATGTCACCCTTTTATTAAAAGATGTTTTCTTTCTATCCTACCTAGCTTCTAATCATGTCACCTACGTAAAAGAGAAAGGGAAGAGAGAGAAAAAGAAAGGCAAATCAGAACAACAACCACAAAAGGAGAAATCATCTATCCATCGTCTCTTGTCCGCTTCAGTACTTTAATTTCTATGCTTTTTTTTTTTGACTTGCCTCCCATATTCCTGAGGGGAGCACTGATTTGAAAGAGGATCAAAGAAGCCATCTTTGTTAAAATTGAATAGTCCTTTCTCAGAGGGGGAGGGATAGGATACCACTACCTATCTTTTAACAATACAGTCCTTTCAGCATTCTCAAGAAGGTTCCACACCATTTGCACTCTGATCCAAGTGAGGGTACAAATAAACCCCCAAGTGGCCTCAATGACACTCAGAGAGCTAACAATCGACTGTCGGGACTGCCATCATATACTTGAGTTTCGTTCTAGCTGCCAGTCTGCCATAAACTATGGGGGATAGGAGACAGTCGGAGGGAGGGAAGGTCAACTGTTTATCGTACTTTCCAGAGAAACATCTCAAGGTCAAAGCGCTGGGAATGAACTGTAATAGCTCACAGACCAGCCTGCTGTTGAAGAGACAGTTACCAAAACAATTTATTCAAATGCAATTGGACAATAAGGGACTAGCAAGGGGGGTGGAACTAGACGGGGGAAAGTTAACTGGGAAAGTTTGGCGCGCGAACTTCAGTCCTGGTTTTGCTATACTGTAATCCATTTGGCTTTTAGTAAAAGTATATTTTCACTACAAATGGAGTCGAGGGTCTTTCTTAACTAGAGAACCAAGTCGGGGCAGGTCTGGCACCAATCTTCAGAGGGCTAACGATCAGATGACTGCAAAGAATATAAATCCTTCTATTCCGTACCATTCAGTCAAAACTGAAGAAGCTTTTTTGGGTGAGAAGCGAAATGTTTTCAAGGGGGGAAAAACCAAGAAAGTCCAGTTGCCTTTTGAAAAAGCACCTTTGGAACCATAATCCTGATTGGTAAAATACATTGTGTTAAATACTGAGCATAATGATTTTTGCATTAACTATCCCACCAGGTCTGGCGGGGTGGGCATACTCCAGATCCCCTCAGGGAAATAGCGCCATCTTGTGAGGGACTTGTCTTTCTGTTGTGACATCTGCTCTGGGCAATAGAGAGATTCCCTCAGAGACTCTGTTGGCGTTCAGGAAGGCTGTAAAACCTTCATAACAACTCCATGTTGTTAATGGAGTTTGCTCCATGTCAGTTTTGGGATTGATAGTGATTGAAGTTACAACAGCACTGAAAAAAGTGGCGTATGACCATTTTTCACGCTTCACACAACCGTTGCAGCATCCCCATCAGAGGTGGTACTCAGCTGGTTCAGATCGGTTCGGGTGAACCGGTAGCGGCACTGCGGGTGGGCCCGGGTGAGCCCACCCCTGCCCACCCACCGGGACGTACCAGCCCACCCACCTGGATGTAATGCTGTCCTATTTAACCACGTTTTTGAGGCAGGGCACAGGCACAGAAGGTGCGCATGTGAGCAAAGCATATGTGCAGAAGGCCGGGTGCATGTGCAGAAGGCGTGTGCGGGGGCGAACCAGTGGTAAGAATATGTGAAACCCACTGCTGATCCCCATAGTCACGTGATCAAAATTCAGATGCTGGCAACTGACTCATACTTATGATGGTTGCAGTGTCCCACGGTCACGTGATCCTCTTTAGCGACCTTCTGTCAAGCAAAGTCGATGGGGAAGCCAGATTCACTTAACCACCTGTGTTACTAACTTAACAACTGCAGTGATTCACTTAACCACGGTGGCAAGAAAGGTCATAACATGGGGCAAAATTCACTTAACAACTGTCTCACTTAGCCACATAAATTCTGGGCTCCATTGTGGTCATAGGTCGAGGACTACCTGTATTGAATTAATGGAATTTATGGATTTCCTGGGATGAATCACTCTTTTTTAAATTTCAAAATATTAACGTTGCAATGGTTGCTTCAGTGGTGGGTTCCACTTACCTTCCCTACCGGTTGGCATCACGTCGGACGTGCACGTTTCTCCTATGTCACGTCAGGGAAATGACCCTCTGCACATGCGCAGAAGATTTTGTGCATGCGCAGAGGATTCTTTGCCAGCTGCTTTCAAGGAGCGGCAATTGGAGGACCGGTTCAGGGGTGTGGCCAGCCGGCCATCACTGCCGGTTCGGTGAGCGGGAGCAAATTTCTGCCACGGGTTCGGGCAAAATAGTCTGAACCGGCAGCAACCCACCACTGCATTGCTTCCATGAGTTTCCCCTTTGCGTTTGAAAATCTCCCTGCTGTGTAAGTGAAGCTTCCCTTCCCTGCAGCCCTCCTTCTATTGTTCCAAGTCTATAATTTCCTAACTAGCAAATTATACAGGTATGAATCATACTGTGTTTAATATAAATATCTTTTCGCTTGGCACTGCGCTTATTACACAGATTATTCCGCAGTGCACTTAACCCAACTGAAAAAGCAAGGGAAGGGAGATCGAGATTAAAGTTGTGATCGGAATGTCTAGTTTTGAGATATCTCGATTTATGTATGAAAGGGGAAAGGGGCACGCATGACCTATAAGGAAATCTGAATCTTTTATATGCATTATCTCAACTTCTTGTTTCCATACTTAAATCATGTGGGGGACTCTCCACTTCTGGAAAACGTCTTATATTTATTTTTATTAACGGTTCTGTTTCTTCCTCTGAGCATCCTTAACCTTGAGTTAATTAAGTTTTTGGCTGGGCATATCCTTCATATTTTAATAAGACACATAAATTACATTAAGAGTATAAATTAGGTTCCTGAAGGTCTCCGGGCCCACAGGGACTCAGTAAATGTTGGGCTGGAATACAGAGAAAACCTTTCACGACAGATTAGGCCTCTCCTTCAGTTCCAACTAATTTCCTAATCTCCTTCCAAGACATAATTATAATAAGGGATGCTTATCTTCAGGACTGGCCTGCTTTGTCAGTGGAGGGATTGGGGACACCGGAGAAGGATTTGAACCTATTATTGCAAATGAATATAGAGTGTACAGAAATAATGGCTTTGTCTTACAAAAGACTTCTCTTTCACCTTGACAGAAGTCCGTACAAGTAGTCCTCAACTTGCAACAGAATAGTATGAGCTGGAAGGGACCTTGGAGGTCTTCTAGTCCAGCCCCCTGTTCAAGCAGGAGACCCTATACCCGTGGTGGCGAACCAATGGCACGCGTGCCACAGGTGGCACGCGGAGCCACATCTCAGGGCACGTAAGGCGTTGCCCTATGTCAGTTCCAGTACGCATGTGCACGCTGGCCAGCTGATTTTTGGCCTTCCAGAGGGCAGGGGAGGCCGTTTTTGCCCTCCCCAGGCTTTAGGAAAGCCTCCGGAGCCTGTGGTTGGTGAAAAATGGACCCAACTGGCCTACTGGAAATTAGTTTCCGAACTTCTGGTAGGCCTGTTGGGCCCGTTTTTCGCCATCCACAGAGTCCGGAGGCTTCAGTGAGGCCTGCATGCATGCACGGGGAGGAGAGCGTGGGGTGTGTGTGCATGCATGCGCAGGGGGAGGGCATTGCATTATGGGTGTGGGCACACATGTGCGCGATATTGCGCGCATGCGTGCCCTTTTGGCCCCCAAGCAAAAAAAGGTTTGCCATCACTGCCATATACCATTTCAGATAAGTGACTGTCTAGTCTGTTCTTAAAAACCTCCAGTGATGGAGCACCCAGGATTTCTGAAGGCAACTTCTGTTCCACTGGTTAATTGTCCTCACTGTTAGGAAGTTTCTCCTTAATTCCAGGTTGCTTCTCTCCTAGATTAGATTAGATTAGATTAGATTAGATTAGATTAGATTAGATTAGATTAGATTAGATTAGATTAGATTAGATTAGATTAGATTAGATTAGATTAGATTAACAGAGTTGGAAGGGACCTTGTAGGTCATCCAGACCAACCCCTGGCCCAAGCAGAAGACCCTACAGCATTTACGACAAATGGCAGTCCATTCTCTTCCTGAAAACCTCCAGTGATGAAGCTCCCACAACTTCTGAAGGTAAGCTGTTTCATTGGTTGATTGTTCTCACTGTCAGAAATTTTTTCCTTGTTTCCAGGTTGAATCTCTCCTTGATCAGTTTCCATCCATTATTCCTTGTCTGGCCTTCAGGTGCCTTGGAAAATAGCTTGACCCCCTCCTCTCTGTGGCAGCCCCTCAAATATTGGAAGACTGCTATCATGTCTCCCCTGGTCCTTCTCTTCGCTAGACTAGCCATGCCCAGTTCCTGCCTGTTCTTCATATGTTTCAGTCTCCAATCCCTTAATCATCCTGGTTGCTCTTCTCTGCACTCTTTCTAGAGTCTCAACATCTTATTTATAGTGTGGTGACCAAAACTAGATGCAGTATTCTAGGTGCGATCTTACTAAGGCTTTATAGCGTGGTATTAGTATGTCACTTGATCTTAGTTTCCATCCATTGTTTCTTATCCTGCCCTCTTGTGCTTTGGAGAATAATTTGACCCCCCTCTTCTTTGTGGCAGCCCCTGAAATACTGGAATACTGCTATCATGTCACCCCTAATTCTTCTTTTCTTTAGACCAGGGGTGAAATGCTCCCGGTTCTGGTCGTCGGAGAGCCGGTAGCGATCGCAGCGCGAGGCTTCGCCCAATGCCCAGACGCTGCCATTTGGGTTCTTTTACCCTCTGTGCATGCGTAGAACACTTTGCGCGTGCGCAGAGGGTAAAAGAACCCAAATGGCAGTGTCCGGGCGGGTGGGTGAAGCTGTGATCGTTACCGCCTCTCCGACGACCGGCAGGCACGCCCGAACCGGGAGCATTTCACTTCTGCTTTAGACTAGCCAATCCCAAATCCTGCAGCTGTTCTTCATATGTTTTAGTCTCCAGGGCTTTGATCATCTTGGTTGTTCTTCTCTGAACTTTTTCCAAAGTCTCAACATCTTTTCTGTAGCATGGTGACCAAAATTGGTTGCAGTGTTTCAGGTGTGGTCTTGCTTGGGCTTTTATAAAGCGGTACTAATAGTTCACGTGATTTTGTTTCTATGCCTTTAGTTTGTTTAAAGTTACAAACAGCACTGGAAAAAAGTGACTTATGACCGTTTTTCACACTTACAACTCTTGCAGCATCCCCATGGTCACGTGCTCAAGATTCAGATGCTTGCCAATTGACTCATATTTATGACGGCTGCAGTGTCCCGGAGTCTTATGATCTGCTTTTGCGAACTTCTGACAATGGGAGAAGCCAGATTCACTTATCAACCATGTTCCTAATTTAACAACTGCAGTAATAATAATAATAACAGAGTTGGAAGGGACCTTGGAGGTCTTCTAGTCCAACCTCCTGCTTAGGCAGGAAACCCTACACCACTTCAGACAGATGGTTATCCAACATCTTCTTAAAAACTTCCAGTGTTGGAGCATTCACAACTTATGGAGGCAAGTTGTTCCACTGATTAATTGTTCTAACTCTCAGGAAATTTCTCCTTAGTTCTTGGTTGCTTCTCTCCTTGTTTAGTTTCCACCCATTGCTTCTTGTTTGCTTTGGAGAATAGTTTGACTCCCTCTTCTTTGTGGCAACCCCTGAGATATTGGAACACTGCTATCAACTGTGGCAAGAAAAGTTGTAAAATGGGGCAAAATTCACTTAACGGCCATCTCGCTTAGTGACAGAAACGTTGGGCTCAATTGTGATCGTAAGTCGAAGACTAGCTGTATCTGCTTTTCAGAAATTTCTTGATACCTAAGGCAGAAATTGTGATGTGACCCAGCACCTTAGATGATCAAAACATCCGGATGACCACCAAGGTTACCAGGGTTAAAACCGGCTACCACCATTTGCAAAAAAAAGAGACCTCAGTACCATCCTCTCTCACCGTCTGAAACCAGTGACACCAAGGTTACTGATGGAAATATATGGCATCAAAGGTTCAAAGGAGAAGAGATAGACGTGTAAAAGGAGAATGGCTCATAGAAAGAACTCTTTCAGAACAGGAAAGGCAAAAGGTTTGCTAAGATGTCTAGCTTGAATAAGCTTCTCCTCTTAGAGATGTGACTAGCATTGATTCTGCAGCCAATGTTCTGAATGCCACTTCAAAACTTTTCTGTTTACCCAGGCATTTTAAATTAATCAATCCATCTTATTGTATGTGAAATGCCTCTTTATTGCTCCTTTTATGATGGCATTTTATTATTTGTATTGTATTTTTTTTTACTGCATGGATATATCTTTTTTCCACCCCCTTATAATTTATGATTTGATTTCTTTTCGTGGAGGCTAGTTCGTAAATATCGTAAAACAAATAACTCAATAAGATGAACTTTTGGCAAGAGTGCTACCTAGCTATCACATCGAGAATTCAATTTGTTAACGAAAAAAAACCCCCATCTATTCTGTTGCTCACCTTAGGCATGAATTAGATCAAAGCATGGGTTTTGGGATGGCATGTCTGGTACTAGGCAGAGGTGGGTTCCTGCCGGTTCGGACCGGTTCTATAGAACAGGTAGCGGGAATTTCCCCCACGCTCGCCGAACCGGCAGTGATGGCTGGCTGGACACGCCCCCGAACCAGCTCTCTCGGCAGTGCCATAGGCGGCGCCATCTTGTTTTTTGCTTCTGCGCATGCACAGAAGCTGGGTTTTTAGCACTGCGCATGTGTGCGCGCCCACGTGGTGCGTGAGGAAGCGAACTGGCAGCAAGGTAAGTCAGAACCCACCCCTGGTACTAGGCCTTGTTGCTGAATAGAACGGAACATTCTAGAAGGTTCCTGTGTAGCTCTGCATTGGTGACCATGGTCGTCATCTTTGTATTTCTCCTAAAAACTGGAAGAATAGAATTGTAGATATGTAAGTCTAGCTAAGTGTGAGGTTGTTCAGTCCGAAAATGGATGAGGACCCACTGAGATACCCCCTTGAACATCCAAACTCTTGAGGGACGAGGGGATATCACTTTCCTTCAAAAATCCCTGGTGAGACCGCTGGGTCAGCATTCATTAGCTCTTCAAAGCAAGTGGAAAAGAAGAAGAAAAGTTTTTTTTAATGTTTTTGTCGTTCCAAGAGGCTGCTTTTAATTTTGCTTCAAAATTCAAAACTCACTTAGCGACTGTCTTGCTTAGCAACAAATTTTGGGCTCACTTGAGGTTGTAAGTTGAGCACTACTTGTAGATTATTTAGGGCACATGGAGGGAAAACCTTCCCCTGATTCAGTAATGGGTTTCTCTTACCTTTGCTATTGGTTCGGAGATGTGCACACGCATGCACAGATAGTCTGTGATGACATCAGGACGGGTGGGTGGAGCCTCCCACTGCCGCCGCTACCGGTTCGCCCGAACTGGGGCAAACCAGTAGCAACCCACCACTGCCCTGATTCCATAGTATTTTCTTCTCAGGGCAACTGGTTTGAGCAGCATTTTGATGGATCTGCTTCCTTGATAAAGGAGGAGGCATCTGAATAGGGATGAAACCTAAATTTGCGCAGCTCATTGGCATAGACTAAAATGAAGTGGGATAATTGAAGTTCCGGACATTGTAATAATGGGGCTGTAGTCTTAAGCATGTGTGAATGAGGCCATCGCATTAACCCATGATATTATTACACAATATCTGAAGTTTAGTGATTCAAACCTACGAATCCAAGTTTATGAATCCAGCCTTCGAAGGTATATTCTCTTCTTTGCTACAAAAACACTGTTTGGAAGTAGTCTACAAAAGATGGAAAGGCTTACTAGAATAGGAGAATCAATACTAAAATCAAACAGGAGACCCTATACTGTTTCAGACAAATGGGTGTTCAATCTCTTCTTAAAAGCCTCCAGTGATGGTGCATCCACAACTTCTGGAGGCAAGTAGTTCCACTGGTTAATTGTTCTCACTGTCAGGAAATTTCTCCTTAGTTCTCGGTTGGTTCTCTCCTTGATTAGTCTCCATCCTTGCTTTGGAGAATAGGTTGACTCCCTCTTGTCTATGGAGATTCTCAGTCGTCCAGGTCACGGCTGGACATGCACATGACTGCAAGGAATATAAATCCTTCCATTCTCCACCATTCTGTCAGAACTGAAGAAGCTTCTTGGATGAGAAGCGAAACGTCTTCAGGCAGAACAAGAAAGTCCAGTTGCCTTTTGAAAGAAAGCACCTTTGGGGTTGACACACACCCTCTTCTTTGTGGAAGCCCCTTAGATATTAAAAGACTGCTGTCATGTACACCGACATCCCTTCTTCCAACTGTCCATCTGAAGCTCCGATTGATTCTTTGATCTTCCGAAGCAAAAGTCTTGGGAAACCAGCATCTCTAAACTGAAGTGGGTAAGCAAGATCGGTGAAGGCAATTCCCATTTTGCTTCCACCTGAAAAGTCTTTCGGATTTCCACATTTCCGTACAAGCCGTGGTCCCTTTAACTAGCATTTGTTTGCTTATATCGGATCCTATTAAGCACCAAGATCAGTAAAGTCCCTGTGCATTATTTATTTTCTCTCCTTTTTATGTGTGTTTCTATAACACCTTTCAGTGTAATGTCATAGGGATATTTCATTAATGATCTGTTTATTTTCTCTTCTGGATAATTAATTGGAAGCACGAGATAAAGCCAGACTCAATGCTGGGCTTTCAGGTTTCTAACTGATGTCTTACTTAATCTCAATAAATTGTTGCCTTTCCTTTATCGTCTTTCCACTAGTTTTCAGTCTGTATGACGAGGCTGCCAGCCAACCCAATTTGGATCAATTTTGCCCCCCCCCCCAAGCTATCAAAAGACAGGCGCACACCTGGAACAATTTTCCAAGGAAATTTGCTGCAGCGAGAAGGCATTTTACATCACTCTATTAATCCCTTAATTCTGTTTTCCTACCTTCATTTGATTTGTGTTTACCTGTCAGCAGCTCCATGCTTTATTTTTTTTTTTTTTTAAATGTGTTTGTGGGAGTTATCACACCAGCACCATTTTCTTGTGTTGGAGTTGTGGGACAGCTTTCTTCAAGGAGCAAGAAGAAGGATGAAAACCATCTGAATCAGAATAAAACACCTTCATGCGGGGATATTAGACCTCCATGCAACCAATTTTGAAATCTAATGCATCCTGAATGTGGAGGGAATGCAACAGACAAGCAATGGTGTTTAAGAACAAATGTTCTTTTGGAGAGGCAAACCGCCAGCTGTGGTGACGCAGTGGTTAGAATGCGGTACTGCAGGCTAATTCTGCCGACTGCCAGTAGTTCGATCCTGATAGGCTCAAGATGGACTCAGTGTTCCATCCTTCCGACGTCAGTAAAATGAGGACCCAGATTGTTGGGGGCAAATATGCTGACTCTGTAAAATGCTTAGAGAGGCTGTAAAAGCACTATGGAGCAATACATAAGTCTAAGTGCTATTGCTATTTTTGACAATATCAAAATCATCTTCAGGATCGTGGCATAACCTCAGGGGTGGGTTTTAACTTACCTCACCACTGATTCGCTTCCTCCCACGCCGTGTAGTCATGCCTCGTGGGCATGCACGCGGTTCACGCACACATGCATACACAGTGCCAAAAATTCCCCCCAAAAAATCCCCTCCAAAAGCCAAAGACAAGATGGTGGTGCATGCGCAGTGCCAGAAACTCGGCTTCTGTGCATGCACAGAAGAAAAAAAAAATCAGAAAAAATCCCCCACCAAAAAAAATCCAAAAAAAAAAAAAGATGGCGGTGTCCATGGACCGCCACTGACCGAACCGGCTCCGTGACATCACCAGTGGTTTGCTATCGGTTCGGGCGAACCGGTCCGAACCGGGAGGAACCCACCTCTGCATAACCTAAACATTTTCTGTGACCGGGAAGAGTCCATTTTACATCTCTCTATTAAGGATCTTGCAATTCCATTTTCCATTATTAACTAAATATGGAGGAAGGTGAAAGAGAAAACTCCATACACAGAAATAGATTTATTTTATCACACATCATAGCATGCCCATCTGAGTGATCCAATAGTTGTGGGTTAGAACAGGGGTCAGAACCTTAAACATTCAAAGAGCCATTTGGACCATTTCCCACAGAAAAGAAAACACCGGGAGCCACAAAAACCTTTTGATATCTAAAATGAAGACAACACTGCATATATTTTTTTACCTTTATGCTATGTATAAAAAAACTATAGTGTGTTGCATTTATGTAATCAATGAACTGCTACAGAGAAAACACATTTTTATTTCTGCATGCAACAAAAACATTTTGAACTCTGAAAAAAAAGATGGGTGAAAAGCTCAATAAATCGTATGCTGGCGGGTGTCGCACATTGGCAGTAGTTACACATGTTTTGAGTGACGGAGCCACAGCAGAGGGATGAAAGAGCCACATGCGGCTCCAGGGCCGCGGGTTGCAGACCCCTGGGTTGGAAGAAGGACATGTACTGAAAATGGAAAATGGCCATTTAACAAGTAACAAAGTAAGAATCTTGTTGGTGTAGTGGTTAAGGTACCAGGCCAGAAACCTAAAACCATGAGTTCTAGTCCCACCTTATGAGTGATTTTGGGGCAATCACTAGGAGACTGTGAGTTCTAGTCCCACCTTAAGCATGAAAGCTGGCTGGGTGACTTTGGTCCAATCACTAGGAGATTGAGTTCTAGTCCCGCCTTAGGCATGAAAGCAGACTGAGTGATTTTGGGCCAATCACCAGAAGACAGTGAATACTAGTCCCGCCTTAGGGATGAAAGCAGGTGGGTGACTTTGGGCCAATCACCAGGAAGCTGTGAGTTCTAGTTCTGCCTTAGATATGAAAGCAGGCTGGGTGACTTTGGGCCAGTCTCTCTCTCTCTTTCAGAAAAACTCACCTGACAGGATTGTTGTTGTGAGGAAAAAGAGGAGGAAAAAGGTGCATCATACTGCATATACTCCCTTCCTTGAATTACTTATAAAGTAATAAAGACAGAATAAAAATCTAATAACTGCATACAGGTTGTCTGGGGGTATAGATATGGTGTCAGAAAATGTAAAACTGAGGCCGAGCTGAAGTCATTGAAGAATGCTAAGCCTAAAATGTTCAAAATAAAAAACTAGAGGAAGGTATACCAGCTGCTCAATAAAGATAGCAATAGGGCAACAGGATTTTTTCAGCAAAAAGACACAACCTTTAGCTCAGCCCTTGTCAACAATGAAACAAAATGAATGCTTAGCAATTTTGCAATAACACAAAAACAAGATGGGAACAATCCAAAAAGGCTGGAAGGAAAGCAGCAAATTCAACATGATTGGTACAGAATAGCTGAAAATAGCAGAATTTTAACAAAGGGAACTCTTTTTCACTTAGCTAATAGAAAGCACATACACAGGAATAGAACAGAGGATACTGGGCTTTATAATGTGTGAAAAAGATCTTGGAATTATAGCTGATCACAAAGTGAACATGGATCCGCCATTTGATGTGGCTACTAAAAAAGGCAAATGCATTTTTAGGCTGCTCCAGTGGAAGTTTAATTTCTTTTTCCACTTCATTTTTTTTCTCTTTTATATAATTGCATACTTATTTATTTTATTTTATTTATTTTATTTATTTTTCAAGCATGTATTAGATTTAACAGATATAGGTATAAACATGGTTATTAATATATGAAATGGATACGAATAAAAGGGGACATTAGGACAGGGACGGTAGGCACGCTGGTGCACTTATGCACGCCCCTTACAGACCTCTTAGAAACGGGGAGAGGTCGACTGTAGACAGTCTAAGGTTAAAGTTTTTGGGGTTTGGGGAAGAAACCAGAGAGTCAGGTAGTGCATTCCAGGCATTGATCACTCTGTTGCTGAAGTTGTATTTTCTGCAGTCGAGTTTCGAGCCGTTTACATTAAGTTTGTATCTATTAAGTGCTCGTGTATTGTTGTGGTTGAAGCTGAAGTAGTCATTGACAGGTATGACATTGCAGTAAATAATTTTAGGTGCTACGCTTAGATCATTAAACATTTAAACATGTTAAACAAATTATAAGTTTAAAAAGGAGCTTAATTTCTAAACCATGGGAAGTAATCATTTGACATTATTGTAAGAAGAATTTAGACAAATCAGAACAGGTTTATTTGTTTGTTTGTTTACATTCTGGCTGGGGAATTCTGGGAGTTAAAGTCCACATATGTTAAAGTTGTAAAGATTAAAAAAAAAACATCATTGTGGGTGAAAATCAGTGACTGGGGGACAATGGAGAGATAAAGGAGAGAAGTATCCAGCAAGATGATCAGGCACTAGAACCACTTCCCAAGAACAAGATCCTTATTTATTTATTTATTTATTTATTTATTTATTTATTTATTTATTTATTTATTTATTTATTTATTTATTTATTTATATTCATTCATTCATTCATTCATTCATTCATTTATTTATTTATCTATTTATCTATTTATCTATTTATCTATTTATCTATTTATTTATTTATGTCAAGTACGTGTTGGTAATATACATAGATATAACATTGTTTATATACATAAGATGGGTACTGATAAGAGGGAATATTAGGAAAGAGACGGTAGGCACGCTGGTGCACTTATGCACGCCCCTTAGTGACCTCTTAGGAATCGGGTGAGGTCAACAGTGGACAGTCTAAGGGTAAAGTTTTGGGGGTTTGGTGATGAAACCACAGAGTCAGGTAGTGAGTTCCAGGTATTTACCACTCTGTTGCTAAAGTCGTATTTTCTACAGTCAAGTTTGGAGCGGTTCACATTGAGTTTGTATCTGTTGTGTGCTCATGTATTGTTGTGGTTGAAGCTGAAGTAGTTGTTGACAGGAAGGACGTTGTAGCAGATAATTTTATGAGCTATGCTTAGGTCGTGCCGAAGGCGACGTAGTTCTAAGCTTTCTAAGCCCAGGATTTCAAGTCTGGTTGCGTAAGGTATTCTGTTGCGAGTAGAGGAGTGGAGGACTCTTCTTGTAAAGTATCTCTGGACACTTTCTAATGTATTTATGTCCGATATGCGGTGTGGGTTCCAGACAGATGAGCTGTATTCAAGGATTGGTCTGGCGAATGTTTTGTATGCTCTGGTTAGTAGTGTGATATTACCGGAGAAGAAGCTACGTAAGATTAGGTTAAAAACACTTGAAGCCTTTTTGGCGATGTTGTTGCAGTGGGCTTTGGCACTTAGGTCATTTGATATGAGTATTCCAAGGTCTTTGACAGGGTGAGGGTCATCTGCAAGGTCTTGTCTGTTCAGCTTGTATTTTGTGTTCTGATTTTTTTTTTGCCAATGTGTAGGACAGAGCATTTGTTGGTTGAGATTTGGAGTTGCCAGTTGGAATTGAGATTTGGATTGTGACATGCCATTTCATGTCACAATCCCTCTCTCTGGGGTAGATTTCTGACCCTTGTCTTTTGTGATCCCTGAGCCTTACATTCACCCTTACTCATTTGTTTCACTAGCAAAGAAAAGCACCACATTTCTTTCCCGCGGAATTTTGATGAAGAAGCAGTTAATTATGAAACTAATTTACCTGGATAATGCATCTGGGCTTAGACAAATGTATTTTGAAGCAGACATGTAGGGGACGAGGCAGTTAATTATTCAGCTAAATTAGCCGCAGCCTCCCGTGGCATCTGCATACATGCTAAAAAGAGTGATTATTTTTTGAGGCATTCTGGTGACTTTGTGGCGTACCTATTGTATTCGCATGCCATATTCACCAGTTGTGCACATGTCTAGTCACTTGGCAGGTAGTCCAGGCAGGAAGCACGCCTAGATCAGCTAATTTTATTTTACTGTAAGGTTACACGCACAGAATATTGCTAGTCAGAAAGTACATCTCTTTCCACCCCCCACCTTTACAGCTCAAGAAACTAGAGAGGGTCCCTTCTGTGATGTTTCCCAGGTCCACATTCCTGCTGCAGGCTAAGCTTTCTAAGACCATACTTCGAATACTGCATCCAGTTTTGGTCACCATATTATAAAAAAGATGTAGAGACCCTGAAAAGATTGCAGTGAAGAACAACAAAGATGACTAGGGGGCTGGAGGTTAAAACATATACAGGAATTGGGTTTGTCTAATCTAATCTATGAGCCGAGATGGTGCAGTGGTTAGAGTGGGGTACTGCAAGCCACTTTAGCTGACTGTGATCCGCAGGTCAGCGGTTCAAATCTCACCGGCTCAAGGTTGACTCATCCTTCCATCCTTCCGAGGTAGGTAAAATGAGGACCCAGATTGTTGGGGGCAATATAAATATACATTACTTACTGGTGTAAACCGCTTAGAGAGTGCCACTGTGAGGCGGTATATAAACGTCAATAATAATAATAATAATAATAATAATAATAATAATAATAATAATAATAATAATAATAATAAGAAGAAGAAGAAGAAGAAGAAGAAGAAGAAGAAGAAGAAGAAGAAGAAGAAGAAGAAGAAGAAGAAGAAGAAGAAGAAGAAGAAGAAGAAGAAGAAGAAGAAGAAGAAGAAGAAGAAGAAGAAGAAGAAGAAGAACTAGGGGTGATATGATAGCAGTCTTCCAATATTTGAGGGGCTGCCCCAAAGAAGAGGAAGTCAACCTATTTTCCAAAGCACCAGAAGGCAAGGCAAAAAACAATTGATGGAAACAAATCAAGGAGAGAAGCAACCTAGAACTAAGGAGAAATTTGCTGAAAGTGAAAACAATTAACCAGTGGAATAGCTTTCCTTTAGAAGTTGTGGATGCTCCATCACTAGAGGCTTTTAAGAAGAGAGCCGCTTGTCTGGAATGGTACAGAGTCTCCTGCTTGAGTATGGGGTTGGACTAGAACAGGGGTCCCCAACCTTTTGGACCTCAGGGATCACTACATTAATAATTTTAAATCCCGCAGACCACTAATACGAATCCAGTGCGCCGCTTGCTGAAGCACCTGGACTCCCAGTGATGGGATGGGGTCCTTCAGGCATTCTCTCCCCTCTCTTTCTCTCTCTCTCTTCCCCCCTCTCTTTCTCTCTCTCCCACCCCTCATCTCTCTCTTCCCCTCTCTCATCTCTCTCATCCCGGAGCAGTTCCTCCACCTGGGTGTGCTGCGGACCACCAAAATTTTCTCACGGACCACCGGTGGTCCACGGACCACCAGTGGTCCACGGACCACCGGTTGGTGACCTGTGGACTAGAAGACCTCTAACGTCCCTTCCAACTCTGTTATTCTATTATTCCTTTCTTCCCAGGTCATTCTCAGAAATCATTGCATCTACCTTGCTTTTAAGTATCCCTTCAAAATTTAGATCCTCACTTCAGAGCTCAAAGGGTTTAAACCTTGCTCCCATTTGCTCTAAAAATGGCAGGTTATGCCATACCAATGCCAATTTTATTATTATTTACCCTACCTTTTCAAATGTATAATTCAAAATGGTAAACAGACAGTACCTAACAGTCCTGCCTCCCCATTTCCCCCCACAACATTGGCCCTGGGAGGTGTCTTGGATAAAACTGGACCAAAATCACCCAGTTGGTTTTCATGCCTAAGGTAGAACTAGAACTCACAGATTTCTGGTTCCTGGCCCGAAGTCACTCAGCTGGCTTTAATGCCTAAGGCGGGACTAGAATTCACAGTCTCCTGGTTTCTAATCCAGCACCTTTGCCACAACACCAAACTGACATCAATTCTGACACCATATTTGGAAATAAGTACAATAACACAACTACCATATTTTTCGGAGTATAAGATGCACCTTTTTCCCCCTTAAAAGAGGGTGAAATTCCTCCAATTGCCAAAGCATATTTATTACTCCAGAATATGAAGAACAGTAAGAAAGGGAACAATTGATGGCTGACGGTAGCATTTGTGTTTTTTAAATGGAAATGGCTATTTCCCCTTCCCAATGCCCGGGCACACCTCAGAGCAGCCTAAAAGAATTTTAAAGAGAGAGAGAGAAATGCACATTCATTTCAAAAGGCCAGAAAGCAAACACAGAATTGACAAACAAATAGAAAGCCACAAAGCCTGCCTATCCCAGATATATTGTCTGCTTCTGATAACACAAAAATATCAGTTATGTTCTGTTGTGGCCCCGAATGCCAGATCAGGGATAGGAAGGTCCATCCCTGAATCCTTTCTTTGCTACAAAAGTTCCTGATAGGGGTGTTTGGGAGAAATAATTTTAAAAAGTCAAGATCGTGGCCACATCAGTGTGGGCAGATAAACACCAGGCAGATAAACAGCAGACAGACCAGTAGTGGGTTTCACTTACCTTCGCTACAGGTTCGGAACTGTGAATGCACATGGCGCTTCTGCGCATGCGCAGAATCTTCTGCGCATGTGCAGATTGTCTGTGATGACTTCCAGGTGGGTGGGCTGTGCCTCCTGCCATCACCGCTACCGGTTCGCCTGAACCAGGGCAAACCGGTAGCAACCCAGCACTGAGACAGGCCTTCACTTACAATGTTGCAGATGCCATTTTGACTTTTTTGACTCTTTCCTGGTAGATGTTCCTGATCCCCGGAGGCCTGGCCCGGATCTAGCACTCCCTGTTTTTGCTTTCACACCTAAAAAGATTTCCTTCTCCTTTTTGCAAATATGGTCTGCCTTAAATGACTTTCCCTGCAAATACATCCCTCCCTCCGCTTGCGAAACATAAAGAGCAGAAATAATAAACCATTAATTCTTTGTAAAGGGAGCATAAAGGGGTATTCAAAGTGTGGTCCTTTCATGGCGCGGCACTAAACCACAGTCTGGAGAAGAGAGTTTGCTAACACTCGAGAACAGACTGAGCAAAGAAGGAGAGCTTGCTGGTGATTCAGGCGAGTCTTGAAGTGGAGAGAAGCTTTGTGCTGAGAGGTTGAAGACGTCTTGTTTGCCTCTGTCTGCATGGAGACTTTGCAGGTGGTTGGAGAAGAAGACAGACGGGATCTCACTGACTTTGGTCCCTCTTCCTCGTCTCCTTGAAGGGAGCTGTACATCAGGGGTGGGTTCTAACTTACCTCACTGCTGGTTCGCTTCCTTCCATGCCACGTGAGTATGCCTCGTGGCCACACCATGCGGGCACGCATGCGCAGTGCTGAAAAACAAGCAAAAAATAGCAAAAAAGCCAAAAACAAGATAGCAGTGCATGCGCAGTGCCAAAAATTCGCCGCATGTGCAAAAGCTAAAACCAGCAAAAAATAAAAAATTAAAAAAAAATTCCAAAAAAAAGATGGACCGACAAAACCGGCTCCGTGACGTCAGCACTGGTTTGCTACCGGTTCTATAGAGCTGGTACAAACCGGGAGGAACCCACCTCTGCTGTACATGTGGTGCTCAAGTTACAACCGTAATGGAGCCTGCCCGTTATGGTTGTAGGTTGTGACAATTGTAAAGTGCTTATGTGATTATTTTAGGACTTTTTTTGCAGGGGTTGCTAAGAAACTGCTGCAGGCATTAAACAAAGCCATGTTTCAGTATAGGCTGGTTTGGGCAAAACCCCAAAGTAAATGCCGGTTTTCATCAAATCCGTTGTAATACGGAATCACAGACATATAAAGAACGCTTGCAGGAATTGGGTATGTCTAGTATAATGAATAGAAAGACCAGGGGGGACATGAGAGCAGAGTTCCAATATCTAACGGGTTGCCACAAAAGAAGAAGGGGTCAACCTATTCTCCAAAGCACCAGAAGGCAGGATAAGAAGCAATGGATCGAAGCTAATTGTTACGAGGGGGTGAGGTTTGTACCAACGAACCGTGAACCTGTCCACATGTAAACACGCTAGGACTGAAATAAAACCATCAGAGGAGTCTTGTAAAAATATATTTTACTAAAAACATTTAAAAGAGACTTATGTCTTTAAAAACACATCAATTAGCAAAACACTTTGTCTGGAATAGTTGAAGCCAGGCCGTCTCCCTTAATTCCTCTCCTGCAATTCTGAACCAGTCCTCTTAACCCTTTCCAAAGGGAAAGGGAAACTAACACAATACTAAGTAGGTTCAGAATTAGTACATCATTGAGGCTGTAGAAAGCGGCAACACAGGCTTCTTAGCAATGGTGAGTAAGAGAGTCCTAAATCAGTCACCTGCAGAGATGATCTAACTAGCATCGTGGCTTGAAGCTGCTGGTGGGGCAGTTCTTCAGCTCTTCCTCTTGGCGTAGCTCCAGCAGCAGCAGCAACAGCAGATGCTAGCTTGCAGGGACAAACCAGCTTGCATACTCGATTCAGCAGAGGCAAGCTTTCTTCTCTCTTCTCTCTCTCTGGCTCTGAGCTTCAGCTCTTAGCTCAGGCCTTGTTTCAGCTCATGGTCTCGTCGTAGGAAGGCAACAGCAACGAGCAACAACAGCAGCAAGAATGTCAGCAACAGCAAGACCAGACCGAACCGGATAGCAGGCAGCAGGCTCCCACTTATATAGTAAAGTCAATAGGCAATTAACTAGGGCGGGGAAGGCTTATAGTTAATTGCAAGGCAGAGTTTGGCCTGTTTGAATCTATGTGGTTTGTAGCTAATCTGATAGCCACAGCAGCCCTGACAATACCTTGACACTAATCAAGGAGACATCCAACCTAGAACTAAGAAGAAATTTTCTGACCGTTGGAACAATTAATCAGTGGAACAACTTGCCTCCAGAAGTTGTGGATGCTCTAACACTGGAAGTTTTTAAGAAGAGATTGGATAACCATTTGTCTGAAATGGTATAGAGCCATGATGGCGAACCTATGGCAGGCGTGCCAGAGGTGGCATGCAGAGCCCTCTCTGTGGGCATGCACGCCATTGCCAGCTGCACTTCCAGGTTCCATTGCATGCATGCGCGCCGGCCAGCTGGTCTTTGCATATGCACACAACAGAACCCAGAAGTGCAGCTAGCGATGGCGCACATGCGGCCGCAGCCAGCCACTTTCTTCCAGGTTCCATCACATGCATGCGTGAAGACCAGCTGGCTGGCGCGCATCCGCACGATGGAACCCGGAAGAGAGCAGTTGGCCGCATGTGCATGCACACCAGCCAGCTGCTCTCTCCTGGGTTTCAGTGTTCCAGCGCGCGCGTGCTAATACGCGCGCCCACATGCACACTCCTGTTTCGGCATTCCATGCCAAAAAGGTTAGCCACCACTGGTATAGAGTTTCCTGCCTAAGCAGGGGGTTAGACTAGAAGACCTCCAAGGTCCCTTCCAACTCTGTTATTCCATTCTATTCTAAACAATATTTGTAACCCCCCAAATTAATCAAGGCAAACCTTAAACAAGATAAACATGTAGTGCGAACGTTGCTACTAAGGCTTCAACTGAGGGCACTTTAAAGACAAATTGGTTTTCATAAATTTTTATGATTTTCAGTCCATTTAATCAGGCACGTGTTAAAGTGGATAACGTAATAAATTGACTAATTTTTATGGTGCCGCTGTTTTTGCTGAAATAAGAATCTTTCAGCTCTTGTTCCCTTAGGAAACATTCTCTGCTTACAATCGACACACGAGAACGTCCCTTTTATATGTCTCACCTTTAATTGTGTAATGTTTCCCTATTGATCCGGACTATTTTTAATGTCCTATATAGAGTTACAAGATGGGAGTCAGATAGTCGTATAAACGGATTCAATACATAATTTTTTTTAGAAAAGCAACAACAACAATTTAATGAGCTGGATTCTAACAATACATTAAAGCCACAAACAAATCAAAGTTAATACTAACCGAGTTGAGCGTGCTGTAGAAAAGTATCTGCTGAGTGTTCACTTAAACAAAGACTGTTCAAAGGGGGTTTAACTATTTAATATCCTGCTTTTTTATCCTGAAAAACAGAGGAAATATATGTGAAAGAGCTGATTGGGAACAGAGCCTATGGCCTAGTGGTTAAGTTGCTGCCCTGCAAGGCAGCTGGCCCGGGTTCAAATCCCAGTAAGGGGTATGGCTATCTGACGAGAGCAAAATAAGCTCGAAATAGATCTATAATAGTCTCCCTTTATTTTCATTTATCAGCAAAAAATCCTACACATATAGATTAGTGTGTCGGCTATATAAAAAACAGCCTGGATGGTCCCAGTGAGGGGCTGAAAGGCAAAAAGGAAGCTGTGATGCTTTCTCTCCCATATTTGGGTACACCAGGTTAACACGACAGAAAAACATATATAACCCTTTCCTGGTGAAAGAGCTGATTGGGAACAGAGCCTATGGCCTAGTGGTTAAGTTGCTGCCCTGCAAGGCAGCCGGTCCGGGTTCAAATCCCAGTAAGGGGTATGGCTATCTGACGAGAGCAAAATAAGCTTGAAATAGATCTATAATAGTCTCCCTTTATTTTCATTTATCAGCAAAAAATCCTACACACACACACACACACACACACACACACACACACACACACACACACACATAAATAAAATTTATAGAAAGAAGGCAGCTCCGACCACGCTTTGTTCGCACAAGCACGAAGCCGAAAACGCCAGCCTGAAGATGACGAGTGTGACCTCGTCAAAACGTCGCCAAGATTCTCTCAATCTTACATGGGAAAAGACCCGAAAACACCAAGACCTGAAATACCTATACCCATGAAAATCTACGAAAACTAATATATAAAAAGGACCCAGCACTTTGAAAAGATCTTGGGCAACAGTACTGTCACGTAGTGAATATTGTCAGTTGTATGTCTATGCAGGGTCATGCACCCCTATCCTAATATTATGGTACATTCCAATATAAGCAGAACACGTGATATGATGAGTGCGCATGTGTGCATTCCTAAACCACCATTATTTTCTCTTCTGCCTTAGCTGTTGACCTGAACGGTCGTGTTTTCTTAGCAAAGATGTAATTATTCAGGATTTATTGTTTTTGTACTCAAATAAATATTTTCTATTAGACTTTTAATCTCGGCTTTATTTCTGTCTGAATTCCAAGAAAAGATCTAAATCGCCTCTATGAGATCTTATTCTCACCCCAATAAGTACAAAGTTACAATGGCACTGAAAATAGTGACTTACAACTGGTCTCACACTTATATTGTTGCAGCCTCCTTAAGGTCACATAATCAAAATTTGGGTGCTTGGTAATCAGCATGTATTTATTATGGTTGCAGTGTCCCCGGCTTATGTGATTGCCATTTGTGACCTTCTGAGCCGGCTTCCAACAAGCGAAGAAACATGCCAAGGTCACACGGTTACATGTGTTGCATCAACATAGCCTGTGAGAGATTTTGTTTGACATAGCATAAAGTCACAGAGTTGGAAAGGGTTGCCCAAGGCCGTGAGATCCATAATCTTGCTCACTGAAATAAGTCAAACGTCAAAGTGTCTTTGCATCTAAAAATCCTCTTGGACGCAACCAATAAGACACTCCACCGCCTGACTCAATTGTGGCTCCTATTATCCTACAGACCTTAATGCTGAGAAGGGTTTTTTTTCTAATACAGGTAGTCCTCGACTTATGTCCACAATGGAGCCCAACATTTCCATTGCTAAGTTGTTAAGCGAGCTAGGTCCCATTTTACAACTTTTCTGGCCACGGTTCAGTGATGGGTTCTAAATCCCATTGCTACCGGTTCATGCGCGCACACGCACATGCGTGCGACGCTTCTGCACATGTGCAGAACTGTCCGCGGTGGGTGGGTGGAGTCTCCCGCCACCGCTGCTACCAGTTCTGTTAAATTGTGGGCAAAGATCGCAGGAGACAGACTTCAGAACAGCTCTTTTATTATCTCACTCAAAATAACCAGCAACTTGCAGTCTGACAGATAGCCCTTTTATAGGGAACTGTCAAACAACAACCAATAGCGTATGAGCATTCAAACACATGACCAGGGTAGCAACAACAGTTCAGGTAGAGTTCAACTATAAACATAACAACAACAGTTCAGTCAGAGGTTGTCTAGTCAAAACAAGTTTATGGTTCAGTTATAGGTCAGTCAGAACACAACAAGTTCGTAGAAACGTATGATACCAGTAGCAACCCACCACTGCCACAGTTTGTTAAGTGAACCACTGCAGTTGTTCAGTCAGTAATATGGTTGTAAAGCAAATCTTGCCAGGAGGTCACAAAAGGTGACTCACCAGGGGTGGGTTCTGGATCATTTTGCTGCTGTTTGCTCAGGGGCGCGCCGGGCATCCCCCCCTGCATCAATCAAAAGATAGCTTCTGCGCATGCACGCCGCAAAATTTAGCTTCTGTGTATGCGCAGAAGCAAAATCCAAGATGGTGGTGCAATGGATGGAAACTAATCAAGGAGAGAAGCAACCTGGAATCGAGGAGAAACTTCATAACAGTGAGGACAATAGATCAGTGGAACAGCTTGACTCCAGAAGTTATGGGTGCTCCATCACTGGAGGTTGTTAAGAAGAGATTGGACAGCCATTTGGCTGAAATGGTATAGGGCAGTGGTGGCGAACCTTTTAGACACCGAGTGCCCAAACTGCACGCATACCCAAACTGAAAGGTGTGTGCGTGCAAACGCACGGACTTCTATGTGCATATGCACGGACATGCACAGACATGCACATGCGTGGAAATGCATGCATGCACAGCAGAGACCCGAAGGCCAGCTGGCCAGCGGGAGGCGGGGCATCCCAACCCCGGCAGCGCGGCAAGAGGTAAGATCTTTGTCTTTCATGCGCTTCTGTTTCGTCATTTGCAGGGAAACAGAAGCTCATGAAAGTAACGCCACGGAGATCTGACCTGGGGCGACGGTACGCATGCCAGCAGAGAGGGCTCTGCATGCCACCTCTCACATGCGTGCCATAGATTCGCCATCATGGGTGTAGGGTTTCCTGGTTGAACTAGAACAGAGTTCCCCAACCTTTCCGGGTTGGTGGCCCAGAGTTGGGGGGAGGGAGGAAAGAGGGGATGGTTTTGTGGGATGGGCAGGTGCATGTGCATGTATGTACACACGCAGGAGCACCCATTGCTCATGTGAGTGGGGCCAAGGGCACCCGCAACACTTGCACGAATGGGGCCATGAGCGCCAACAATGCTCGCGCAAGTGACCCCACTCATGTGGCCTGGTTTGCGAATAGGCTGTGGCCCGGTAGTGGGCTGCTGCCCACAGGTTGGGGGCCTTTGGATTAGAAGACCTCCAAAGTCCCTTCCAACTCAGTTATGCTGCATTCTGGGTGGAGTGGAAGGGTTCCTTTTTGTGATTTGGAAATTATACTTTTTTTTTGAATTTTTTTTATTTTTTCTCCACCATTACCATACATAAGTAAATACATATACCTTACATTATATCAATAAACACAATGATACATTATTATACAATTGTTCTTAAAATATTCTCCTGTATTACACCTAATTTATATTACTATTCATCAACCCGTTATTCTTTATTTCTTTGCTACTCACAGTCACCCACGCCCTTATCACCTCCCGGCTGGATTACTGCAATGCGCTCTACATGGGGCTACCCTTGAAGAGTATCCGGAGACTGCAACTGGTGCAAAATGCAGCTGCGCGAGCTGTGGTGGGTGTGCCCAGGTACACCCACGTAACACCTGTCCTCTGCCAGCTGCATTGGCTGCCCATTAGTCTCCGGATCCAATTTAAGGTGTTGGTTTTGACCTTTAAAGCCCTACATGGCTCAGGGCCAGGCTACCTTCGGGACCACATCCTGCCGCATACCTCCCTATGACCGGTTAGGTCCCACAGAGTTGGTCTCCTCCAGGTCCCATCGACCAAACAATGTCGGTTGGCGGGGCCGAGGGGGAGGGCCTTCTCTGTGGGAGCTCCCTCCCTGTGGAACCAACTCCCTCCGGAGATCAGGGCCATCCCCACCCTGCTGGCCTTCTGTAAAGCAATAAAAACTTGGCTCTTCCGGCAGGCGGGGTGAAAGTGAGACCGAGTAGATTATTCCGGGGTCTCCCCCCTTTAGTTATGAATGTTGGAGATCTTCTTTTAATTTTTATATCTTTTTAATTGTTATATGTTTTATTGTAATGGATTTGACATGTTGTGAGCCGCCCAGAGTCCCCCGGGAGTTGGGCGGCATACAAATCTATTAAATTAAATAAAATTAAATTAAATTAAATTTGCACTCCCCTCCCTCTATCTCCCTCTCTCCTTGCTCCTTCTCTCCCCCTTCCTACACTCCACTCCACTCCTCTTCCCCTTCCTCCTTTCTACTTCCTCTTTCTCCTTCTTTACCTTTCCTACGAGTGCTTCTTATCTTAAATCATCTCACATTTAACAGATTGATTTATTATTCCCTTAAATTTCTACCCCAGAAAATTATACTTTTATTAATATAGCCTAAAATTGTATTTCCCGTTTTTGCACCCACATCAAATTGTTGTCCCAAATTCAGTGTGCAATCAATTTCTGTTTGAAGATATTGTCAAAATAGTATCAAGCTAGGCATCTTCCTTTCTCTTCCTATGCATTTGGATTTTTTTTCCCCCAAGGGGAGAAATTGTGTATCTCTGCTAAATGCTTTTTTTTGTTGTTAGTTTTAGTCCATTTCTCCCATCTATCAAGATCGTTTTGAATTTTATTTCTGTCTTCGAGGCTTCTAAGCTCGCCCACCCAAATTTGTACATCTGTACTTTTAATCAGCATTCTTTCTATCTCTTCATCAAGCCCCCTCTCTCTCTTTTTGACATATCCAGGTTGAGTGCTGGTAACTACTGCATGTTGTAATGTTTTCCCAGATCAATGTCTTGATCTGCTTTAAAATATTTCCAGATATCAATATTAGAATGACAGGCTAGTGTTTACTGGATCTTCCTGGCTTCTTGGAGAACAGTAGAATGATGATAGACGAAGGTAGTTGAGGTAACCTGCAAGGCTGGGGTGACACAAATCCTTGACATAGGACTGAGTCGAAAAAGAGGGGGAGCCCTTCAGGGGGACAGTTTTTATAGAGTCAGACTCAGTCCTGATTGGCTGATGGATTGGATCATCCCATTCTTGGAGGCTAGCTCTGCCCTACGAGAAGGGGCGTTCAGGTAAGTAACAACGCCCTTTCTGCAGACTTACCAGCTCATCAGGATTTCTTAAAGTTTATACATAAGAGTTTGGACTAGAGCATCAATTAAATCCTTCAATATTCATCTGTTCCTGTATAAACTCTTCATAGTAAATATATTGGCATAAATATCAGCCAAAAATGTAAATGCATTTGAGTTTTGGAAGTAGTTCTGTCACAGCCTTTATTTGTGAGATGTATATACTGCCTCACCGTGCAAGCATTCTCTAAGCGGTTTACACCAGTAAGCAATGTATATTTATATTGCCCCCAACAATCTGGGTCCTCATTTTACCTACCTCGGAAGGATGGAAGGCTGAGTCAACCTTGAGCCGGTGAGATTTGGACCGCTGACCTGCGGATCACAGTAGCTAAAGTGGCCTGCAGTACTGCCTCTAACCGCTGTGCCACCTCGGCTCTTATGATTTGATCATGATTGATCAAGAAACTTTGTGAGTTAGTTGATGCACCCTTGTTTCATTTCCTCATAGAGGTGAATCTCCAAAAACTTAAACGCTTCATCATCTAATGCAGGGGTCGGCAACCTTAAACACTCAAAGAGCCACAAAGGTCCTAACCGGAAGCCCCCCGTTCAATTTTGGAGCCAACCGAAAGTCCGGTTTCCCCACCATAGAGTCTCCTCCTAGCACGGCATCCTTTTTCCTCTACCTGTCCTAACCGAAAGCCCTATCAATTGTGGAGCTGACCGGAATACCCGCCCCTTGCCATAGAGTCTCCTGGTGCGCCGTGCTTTTCCCCTCCCTAACTGGAAGCTCCTCTCAAAATTGTGGTGCCAACTGGCGAGAGGGAGCCGCAATAGAAGGATGAAAGAGCCACATGTGGCTCCAGAGCCACAGGTTGCAGACCCCTGATCTAATGGGACATGTTTGTATTCAGACCAGGTTCAGGTATGTGACTCCTCTTCTGCAGGGATTCTGCTAGAATCAACTTAAATCTTTAAGCAAGAATGATCCTTGACTCCATTTGTTGAGAAAGTTATAGTTTCCTAAAGGTCAAGTGAATTACAGTAAAGCAAAACCAGAACTGAAGTTCTGAAGTTCATGCACCAAATCCCTAGGTATAACTTTTCCCCTCCTAGGCACTTTCCATGGGACCAGCCTGAACCTGGTCTGAATGCAAACATGTTCCAATAGATGATGAAGAGTTGAAGTCTTTGGAGATTCACCTCTATGAGGAAATGAAACAAGGGTTATCAGCTGATTCAAAAGTGTCTTTTCAACCAGGATCAAGGATGTGACAGAGCTACTTCCAAAATTCAAGTTCATTTGCACTTTTTTGCTGATATTTATTTACTATGAAGAGTTTATAACTCCAGGAACAGATGAATTGTGTCAATGCTTTGTCCAAATTCTTATGCATTAACTTTGAGAAATCTTGATGAATTGGGAAGTTCCAAAGGTCTGCAGAAAATCAAATTTGTTCTGTTCTCCAATCAATTTTCAAAGATGTTTTTGAAACGATCACTCTGGGTATAGGCTGCCTTGCAGCTGCATTCTTCTCCCAGGGAAACAGCCTTGAGGCACTGTCTTTGAGACCCACACTTATTTCTATCACTTTCACTTTCCCCCAATTCACCCTCCCTTCCACCATCCCCCCCCAGGCAGACTGGCATTGAATGACAGCAGAGCGCAGGTGTGAGGTGGTAAACAGCGGTGGGCTTCACATTTTGTTACCACCGGTTCACCCCATGCGCTCGCTCGCTTCATGCTTGCACGCTCTCGCTTCATGCGCTCGCTCGCTTGCTTCATGCACGTACTCATGAGATTCATGCGCTCACTCGCACAATTCATGTCCGTGTGTGCCTTCCGCGCACATGCCTAGCCTTCCACACATGTGCTTTGCTTGCGCGCACACCTTCCGCGCATACTCCTGGCCTCAAAAATGTGCCTAAGTAGGACAGCATAGAGCCAGGGCGGGTGGGGAGGCCCACCTGCAATTTCCGCTATCGGTTCGGGCGAATCGGTCCGAACCAGCTGGATACCACCTCTGGTGATAATTCCGACACCCAGGGGTGAAAGAGACAGCAAAACTTGGAATGTCTGGTAGGCAGGAAGGAAGAGGTTGAAGGCAGACCTTCCCTAGCAGTTCACAGAGTATATCTAATAGTTACGCAGATTGTTGCTTTATTCTGGCAAGATCCTGTTTGTAGGCGCTATAACAACTACTCTGAAGTTACTCCACGTGTTCTTGGTTTTTTGGGCCTGGCAGATCTGCAATTTTAGAATGATTTTGAAGGAGGGGCAGTGTTGGCACCCCCTAAGCTTTGGCACCCTAGGGCAGTGCCTACTCAGTCTTAAGCCAGCAAAAGGTTGGTCAGTCCTTTGTCCAGAATGTTGGGAAGATTCTTGCTACTTCTAATCCTGGAAGAACTGAGGGGGTCAGAAGAACAGTTTGTGCCATTCGTTTACGAGTCCCCAGAAATAACAAAATAATAGTTTAAAATACAGCCAGTTGAAACCCCTTGTCGGCAGAAGCTTGAGAAAAACCTTAATGCCCTCAGAACTAGCAACACCAACAACAACACTGCTATCCTCCAAAAAGACCTAGACTTTGTGTCAGAATGGTAAAACATCTGGCAACTCCAAATCTCAACCAAAAATGCTCTGTCCTAAACATTGGCAAAAAAAATCAGAACACCAAATACAAGCTGAACAGGCAAGACCTTGCAGACGACCCTCAACCTGTCAAAGACCTTGGAATACTCATATCAAATGACCTAAGTGCCAAAGCCCACTGCAACATCGCCAAAAAGGCTTCAAGAGTTTTTAACCTAATCTTACATAGCTTCTTCTCCGGTAATATCACACTACTAACCAGAGCATACAAAACATTCGCCAGACCAATCCTTGAATACAGCTCATCTGTCTGGAACCCACACCGCATATCGGACATAAATACATTAGAAAGTGTCCAGAGATACTTTACAAGAAGAGTCCTCCACTCCTCTGCTCGCAACAGAATACCTTACACAACCAGACTTGAAATCCTGGGCTTAGAAAGCTTAGAACTACGTCGCCTTCGGCACGACCTAAACATAGCTCATAAAATTATCTGCTACTTCAGCTTCAACCACAACAATACACGAGCACACAACAGATACAAACTCAAAGTGAACCGCTCCAAACTTGACTGTAGAAAATACGATTTTAGCAACAGAGTGGTAAATGCCTGGAACTCACTACCTGACTCAGTGGTTTCATCACCAAACCCCCAAAACTTTACCCTTAGACTGTCCACTGTTGACCTCACCCGATTCCTGAGAGGTCAGTAAGGGGCGTGCATAAGTGCACCAGCGTGCCTACCGTCCCTGTCCTAATATTCCCTCTTATCAGTACCCATCTTATGTATATAAACAATGTTATATCTATGTATATTACCAACACGTACTTGACAAAAATAAATAAATAAATAAAAATAAATAAAAATAAACATACAGCTGACAGAACCCATTCCCTTTTCTCAAAAGAATGCTAAACCTGTTTTAACAACAGACCTTGCTTAAAATCTGCAAAGCAGTTGAGAAAACACTGACCAGCATTTTAATGGTAGTTGTCCCTCTACAAGTCAGGGATCTACTCCCTTTTGTCACTGGAGCTAAACCGACCGTGATGGAGGGCAGTTTCCAGCATCTGGAGGGAGGGATGACCCTAGCAGTCAAAAGTGGTCAGCGGAAGATCCCAATGCTTGACTGCCTTAGCCATCAAATGGTCAGTGAAGCATGCCACTTTATACCCACAGTAAAAATTGCACCAGGGGAAAAAGAAAAGAAAATGCTAATTTAAAACTGGGACCACGATGATGGCCAAATAAACTTCCCTGGTAAGGCAGTTATGGAGGCACCGTTTACGCTGTGGTCAAGGGCAAGTGAAGAAGAAGGCACAATATCTCCAGCAGACATTCAGTCTGTCAGGCAGTGATTTTTATATTGCCTGTTATATGTATATGCAGGGAGCTGCATCCCTATCTAATATAATGGTTTATTCCTGAGCACGTGATTGACATGTTCCTAGTACGCATGTGTACATTCCTTTCTCCGTTCAGTCCTTCTGTTCCTAGCTTCTGTCGAAGCAAGACGTGCCTTTTTATATCAGAGATGTAATTAATGAGGATTGATTGTTTTTGTACCGAAATAAATATTTTTACTTAGAACTTTAAACTGCGGTTTCATTTCTAATGTCAGAATTCCGGGCAAAGATCTATTTTCGCCTCTAATGAGAGTTATTCTTATCTTATCACAGTCACCCATATTGGGCAATTAGCAACTATCCAGAGAAAGAAATTTGCAATTCTTCACACATGTTCTTTGTAAAGACAGTTTCTCTGGTCCATCCCCCCCTTTTCCCTCTTTTGGAACTTGCTTCCTAAGCTCTACCTGTTCCCTTGCTCAACAACAAGCAAACTCAGTTTAAAGCAGGGATGTCCAACAACAAGCAAACTCAGTTTAAAGCAGGGATGTCCAACTTGGTAACTTTAGGACAGGGGTGTCAAACTCAAGGCCCGGGGGCCAGATCCAGCCCGTAGGGAGCTTAGATCTGGCCTGGAGGGCTGTCTTAGAAACATCAAAGGATCGGCCCACAGTGCACTGCCAGCAAAAATGGAGCTTGGGAGGACTCTGACAGTGAAAATGGAGCTTGGGAGGACTCTGCCAGTTAAAACAGAGCTTGGGAGGGCTGCGCGCCCCCTTCTCGAGCTCCGTTTTTGCTAGCAGATCACTGCAGGAGGCCGTCACAGCTGAAAATGGAGCTCGGGACTATGGGGTCCCAGTGCCCTGGGAGCTTGAGGGCCAGGCTTGGTGCTTGCCCTCTGCTGCCTAGGGCTCTGGACAGCCTGTGCCGCTGTCTGGGGTCCTCCACATGGCCTGAGAGGGACAGGGAGGTTCATCTGGAGGACAAGGGTTTGGTGCTGTCTCTGGTCTCGCCTCCCTCCACTGGAGAGAGTGGATTCCCCCAGCCCCACCCAGGCCACCATAGGCGCCCCCGACATGAGTGATGCTGAGCTGGCCACGCCCACCCTGGCCACGGCCTCCTGAGGTCAAACACAACCCTGATGCGGCCCTCAATGAAATCAAGTTTGACACCTCCACTTTAGGACTTGTAGACTTCAACTCCCAGAATTCCCCAGCCAGCATGACTGGCTGGGGAATTCTGGGACTCGAATCCACAGGTCTTAAAATGGTCAAGGTTGGACACCCTGGTTTTAAAAGGAAGTTCTGCAAGGTCTGAAATCATTCTCAAAGCAAATTTCCAGGTCTGTCCTTGACTTCTCTTGACATCTTGGAAACTAATCAAGGAGAGAAGCAATCTAGAACTAAAGAGAAGCTTCCTCACAGTGAGAACAATTAACCAGTGGAACGGCTTGCCTTCAGAAGTTGTGGATGCTCCAATACTGGAGGTTTTTAAGAAGAGACTGGACAAAAATTTGTCTGGATTGGTAACAGGGTCTCCTGCATGGGCAAGGGGCTGGATTAGAAGACCTCCAAGGTCCCTTCCAGCTCTGTTCTGATTCTAATTTTCTCATTCTCATATAAAAATATATATTGAGACTCTAGAAAAAGTGCAGAGGAGAGCAACCAGGACGATCAGGGGACTGGAGACTAAAACATACGAAGAGCGGTTTCAGGAACTGGGCATGGCTAGTCTAGCGAAGAGAAAGACCAGGGGAGACATGATAGCAGTGTTCCAATATTTGAAGGGCTGCCACAGAGAGGGGGGGGGGGTCAAGCTATTTTCTAAAGCACCAGAAGGCCAGACAAGGAATAATGGATGGAAACTGAACAAGGAGAGATTCAACCTAGAAATAAGGAGGAACTTTCTGACAGTGAGAACAATCAACCAATGGAACAGAAGTTGCCTTTGGAAGTTCTGGGAGCTTCAACACTTGAGACTTTCAAGAAGGGATTGGACTGCCATTTGTCAGAAATGGTGTAGGGCAGTGATGGCGAACCTTTTTTCCCTCAGGTGCCAAAATAGTGCGCGCACGCGCTATCGCATGCTCGTGCATGCCCACACCCATAATTCAAAGCCCCCCACTTGCCCCACCCTCCTGTGCATGCGTGCGTGACCCCCCCACTCCCCCATTTCCCGGCTTCCAGTGGGGCCGTTTTTTGCCCTCCCCAGGCTCCAGAGGCTTTCTTGGAGCTTGGGGAGGGCAAAAATGCTCCCCCCTGCCACCCCGGAGGCCCTCCGGAGGCCAAAATTGTCCTCCCAGAGCCTCTGCGCGAGCCAAAAATCAGCTGGCGTGCATGCACATGCGCGCTGGAGCTGAGCTAGGGCAGATATGGCTTCGCGTGCCACCTGTGGCACATGTGCCATAGGTTCGCCATCACTGGTGTAGGGTCTCCTGCTTGAGCAGGGGGTTGGACTAGATAACCTACAAGGTCCCTTCCAACTCTGTTAATCTGTTAATTTTTTCCCCTGCTTTTTTCTTCATCTTCACTTCGGTCCAGGGTTGCGCAAGTGAAAATCCTGATTCAGCCCAGCTGAAAGGGAGAATTGCAAGAGAAGAATCCATCGGGGACGCAGACTTGAAGCTGCCTCTGCCGTGTTCTTCTGACACTTTGGTTACACTTTGGACACCGGTGGGGTCTGGTTTGCATCACCACTTTTTTTTAAAAAAAGGGTCCTTGGAGATCTCGTGAGTTATGGAAGGGAAATAAACCATTGGGCAGACTTGAGTGAAATCCACACCAGTTCGCTTTCCTGTTGAATCAGAACTTCACCCCTACTTGAAGTTTTTTCTTTCTTTCCAAGAAAAACACCCAGATTCTTTCTCACAGATGAGTTCCCTTTTATTTCTATAGCAGAGCTGTTGAGTGGGGGGGGGCCTTAAAAGCCCACCTCCCCAAATAAAACCATGTAACATATTTCTGGCTCTACAATTGGCCCCAAAGCAGTAAGAATCTTTAAAGTTTACAAAATCAAGGGGATTTTCAACCTGTCTGGAAGCTAGAACAGCTACAAAGAAACACCAATAGCATTTCATTGTTTTCGGTGATTTCATTCCCTCTCCGTCTTCCTTAACGAGATCTCTTCCCCTCCACCACCACCCCAGCCCCTTGCTTTAAAAAGGCAGGAATCTCCATGTAAATTCACTTTCCCTCCCTGTAACTCGAGAAAGGGAAATAACTTAAAATAAAATTATGGGAATGAAGTAAGAATGGGGCGAGGGTCTCTGAAAAGAAAGCTTAATTGAGGGTTGACAGACCTGGATCCAAACTGTTATGGATTTACTGGTTATGTCCAGACAACACAAAAAGAATTATCCTAAGAATCCTAGCTCAATTAGGAAGAATTGATGAATTGGTCTGTGCCTCCATGACAGCAGGAGTAAAAAATAAAAATGTCTTTACTATGACATCCAAACACTTCTTTGTCTTTTCTCTCCCAAATAGGATGAGGAGCCTAAACAAATCATGGCTTCTAATTCTTGATTATTAGGGAGAGGAACGAAAGGCATGGCTTTGGACATTAGAATGATATACCCTAAAATGGACACCTAACATCAAAAACGTCATCAAAAAAGCACAACAAAGAATGTTCTTTCTGCGCCAACTCAGAAAGTTAAAACTGCCCAAAGAGCTGCTGATTCAGTTCTACAGAGGAATTATTGAGTCTGTCATCTGCACCTCTATAACTGTCTGGTTCGGTTCTGCAACCCAACAAGACAGACACAGACTTCAGAGGATAATCAGAACTGCAGAAAAAACAATTGCTGCCAACCTGCCTTCCATTGAGGACCTGTATACTGCACGAGTCAAAAAGAGGGCCGTGAAAATATTTACTGACCCCTCACATCCTGGACATAAATTGTTTCAACTCCTACTCTCAAAAGGACACTATAGAGCACTGCACACCAGAACAACTACACACAAGAACAGTTTTTTTTTCCGAACGCCATCACTCTGCTAAACAAATAATTCCCTCAACATTGTCAAACTATTTACTAAGTCTGCACTACTATTAGTCTTCTCATTGTTCCCATCACCCATCTCCTCCCACTTATGACTGTATGACTGTAACTTATTGTTTGTATCCTTACGATTTATATTGATTGTTTCCTAGTATGATTTGATTGCTTATTTGTACCCTATGGCTATCGTTAAGTGTTGTACCTTATGGTTCTTGATGAATGTATCTTGTCTTTTTATGTACACTGAGAGCATATGCACCAAAGACAAATTCCTTGTGTGTCCAATCACACTTGGCCAATAAAGAATTCTAATCTAATCTTGAGTTTCTTATGCATTTTAGATTTTAGATTTATTATTAGAGTTGGATGGGACCTTTTAGGTCATCTAGTCCAACCCCCTGCTCAAGCAGGAGTTCCTACACCATTTGAGACAGATGGCAGTCCAGTCTCCCCTTGAAGGTTGCAAGTGTTGGGGCTCTCACAACCTCCGCTGGCAAGCTGTTCCACTGGTTGATCGCTCTCACCATCAGAAAGTTTCTCCTCACTTCCAGGTTGAATCTCTCCTTGGTCAGCTTCCATCCGTTATTCCTTGTTTGGCTTTCTGGTGCCTTGGAGAACAGCCTGACCCCCTCCTCTCTGTGGTATCCCCTCAAGTATTGGAACACTGCTATCATGTCACCCCTGGTCCTTCTCTTCGCCAGACTGGCCAAGCTCAGTTCCTGCAATCGCTCTTTGTATGTTTTATTTTCCAGACCCTTTATCATCCTGGTTGCTCTCTTCTGCCCTTTCTTCTGCACATTCTCAGATAGAAACAAGGGAGAAAGATTGCGACACAATTCTCCTGGCATGATCCTTGTGCTGACTCTCTGTGTTTCTTTCTGTATAATAAGGATAGTAAGGATGATTTAAGTGTGATTGTAGAAATATGGTTGCTGTTTTATGACATGGTCATCTGCTTTGTCCCTTGCCAGAACTGGAGAACAGAACGAAAAGTTAAATCTTCTGCAAACTGGAACGTGTCTCCTGGTGATGTATGGTCATGCCCATGTGGTTTTCTTGGCAATAGTACAGAAAAGTGTTGTCCTTGCCTTGTTCTGCTGGGTTTTCTGAGTTCCTTGACCTGGAGTTTCTTGCTGATCTCCCACCCAAGTTCTAACCAGAGCGATCTCGGATTAGCATTTTGAGATCAGCCAATGCCAGCTAGGTATGTTGCTGTGTAACTGGGCAATAGAACATCAAACCAACATAAGAAAAAAGAATATCTGTAACTGTGAGCTATTCAGGATTATTAACGCTTATTTATCACATGAGCATATCCACATTTTACAAGATAAGAAACGGAAGGTAGGAAACATATTGAGAAGATACTGCACTTATATCTGAGGTGTGTGTAGGTTGGAGGGAATCGGCCAACTTGAGGTTAGGATAAGGTGACCAGACGTCCCACTTTTGGCGGGACAGACACGCTTTTCAAGCGTGTGTCCCGCGTCCCGAATTCTTTTCAAAAAGTCCCGCTTTTTTGAAAAGAATGCGGAAACAGCGGGACGTCTGGTCACCTTAAAAGGGGAAGCAAAAGAGAGGTACCTGAAGCAAGTTGGGCGGAATTTCAGCGAGGCGGCTGCCTGCTGGGGAGAGGGGGAAGGGAGGCTGCTCCTCCTCTCCTTCCCCCGCCCCATCCCTAGCCCCGCCCTTGGAGGCGCCGCTGCTGTTGGGATGCGGGTGGAGGGGTGAGGGACGAGGAGCCGTCACCGGTTTGAGCTCACGAGCAGCCCCTCCGGCGGCGCAAACAGCCCTTCCTCATCCCCCTCCCCTTCCTTCCCCCATCGCCTCGCTGCCGCCGTTGCCCTGGGGCCGGGCGGGAGACCGGGAGACCGCGGCGCTTGGATGCCTGGAGCTCGTGACAGGTAAGCTGCCGGCTGCCTCCTTTCCCCGTCTCCCACCTCCCGTTCATTGCTTGCCAGCCCGGCCCCAGGGCAGCTCCCGAAGGGGAGGCGGGAGGCGAGGAAAGGCCTCCCGCCTCCCCCCCCACCTGGACGCCGACATTTGCTGTGTTTTGCCCTCAGCGTTCTGCGCATGCGCAGAGGGCAAAACAAATGGCGGCGCCCAG
>JALIGW010000005.1:74219279-74310189 GCA_023053685.1 Diadophis punctatus similis
CCGGGCCATCTGGGAGGTCTGTGCTGACTCCAGAGCCTCCAGAGGCTGACATGAGCGAGGCAGAGGAACAGGGGGAGCCTGTTCCCAATGCGTGCATGTGCAGAGTTGCCAGTTACGGAAGAAAAAGGCTACTCGGGAATAAGGCTTGGAGATGATTGGCCCCTCCCATAGGACATAAAAGAGGGGCAAATGGATGTGCTTGTTGCAGGAAGCAACTTGGTTCAATTCTAGTCGGTGTAACTCAGCAGCTCCGTTCTGACTCTGAGTTCTGTTTGGCCTTGCAAATTTCCTTGCCAATTAGGTCTTTGGCAGCGTGTCAAGAGAGATAAAGGTTGGTGCTTATCAGCCTTCTTCCGAAAGACTGTGGCAGACTTCTGTCGAACGAATTAACACTGTTTGGGATTTATTACGGCTGTGAATGGACATAATTCACAGCCGTTGAAATAAAAAGAGGTTTTTGGGACTACGTTTGTTTTATGATTTATCAGGAAGCCTAGGTCAGAACACTGATCACCTTTCACAACTTTTTGCCAAGCAAAATCAATGGGGGGAAGCCAGAGTCAATTAATAACTGTGTTACAAACTTATCAGCTGCAATGATTTACTTAACAACTGGGCCAAGAAAGGTCGTAAAATGGTGCAAAACTCACTTAACATCAGAAAATTTGGGCTCAGTTATGGCCACAAGTCGACAAATACCTATACAGGTAATCCTCGACTTATAACAGTTCATTTAGTGACCATTCAAAGTTACAACAACACTTTGAAAAAAGTGACTTATGATCATGTTTCACAGTTACAACCTTTGCAGCATCCCCATGATCATGTGATCAACATTCAGATGCTTGGCAACTGGTTCATCCTTATGACCCTTGCAGCATCTCGGGGTCACGTTATCACTTTTTGCAACATGGGGCTACCCTCAAAGAGCATCCGGAGACTGCAATTGGCACAGAATGCAGCTGCGCGAGCTGTGGTGGGTGTACCGAGATACACCCATGTAACACCCATTCTCCGTCAGCTGCATTGGTTACCTATTAGTCTCCGGTCACAATTTAAGGTGTTGGTTTTGACCTTTAAAGCCCTACATGGCTCAGGGCCAGGTTACCTTCGGGACTGCATCCTACCACATACCTCTCTACGACCAGTGAGGTCCCACAGAGTGGGCCTCCTCCGGGTCCGATCGGCCAAACAATGTCGGTTGGTGGGACCGCGGGGGAGGGCCTTCTCTGTGGGAGCCCCATCCCTCTGGAACCAACTCCCACCAGAGATCCAGACTATCCCCACCCTACTGGGTTTCCGTAAAGCCGTGAAAACACGGTTCTTCCGGCAGGCGGGGTGAAGAGAGGATTCCCCCATGTATGAATGGTTTTTAAATGCAATGTAATGTTTTTAAATGCTATTTTATTGTATTGTTCTTATCTCTGCTGTACGTCACCCTGAGTCCTACGGGATTGGGCAGCCTATAAGAACTTTTAATTAAATTAAATTAAATTAAACCTTCTGACCAGCAAAGTCAATGGGGGAATCCAGATTCACTTAACAACCATGTTACTAACTTATCAACTGCAGTGATTCACTTAACAACTGTGGCAAGAACGGTCGTAAAATGGGGCAAAACTCACTTAAACAAATTCTCACTTAGCAACATAAAACTTTGGCTCTGTTGTGGTAGTACGTCGAGGACTACCTGTGCTGTAGTCATCCCAATGGCTTACTTTTGCTTTCAAGAACCATCGGTTCGGTTCCCAATCAGCAATCGGAGTCCCAATTAGACTCCAACATTTTCATTTTCAAAATCCCCAGGCTTGAATTTTGGCGTGATTTTCTTCTATTATACCTGTTTTTACAAGCAGTTTTATTTAACTATTGTGCGAATGCTGGGGGTGGATGCATTTACGTTACCATACATTTCAATGTGAGCTTGTTCACTTGATATGCGAATTCTGATCTTCCTCTGGGCTCTGTTTCTATCTGCACTCGAGTTACAGACAGTGTGCATTTTCAACCCAGTTAGAAGTCTGATTGCTTAACTAGTTAATTATGATTTTGATAACGGAATTATGACCAGTTATTTTATGCAGGAATGGACAATACGTATTTTTTTTCCTCCACTTTAAACATCAAGAAAAACATATAAAACAATATACCGTATTTTTCGGAGTATAAGACGCACCTTTTTCCTCCCTAAAAGTGACTGAAAATTTGGGTGCGTCTTATACTTCGAATGTAGCTTTTTTTCCCCCAGCCCTAACTAGGTGCTAACAGATCTTCCCAGCTCTTACCTTGCAGGCTTTTTCATTGTTACTCTCTCCAAAGAATGTTTTTCCAGCCCTAAGTCTTTGCAGAATTTTTTTTTCATTGCTCTACTTGCTCCGAGTAAGTTTTTTTCTAGCCCTAACCAGGTGCTAACTATCTTCCCAGGTCTTACTGGCTTGCAGGCTCTTTCATTGTTACTCTCTCTGAAGAAGGTTTTTTTAAGTCCTAACCAGGGGATAAAATAATGTGCTGAAGCTGACCAGACTAAGGACGCTAGCCAGATGAATACCTGGTAGGCAGATTGTTTTCCCCTTTTTTCCTCCCCAAAAACTAAGGTGCATCTTATACTCCGGTGCGTCTTATACTCCGAAAAATACGGTATATACCTTCACATAAGACATCCATACATATATCATAATATATTATCAAAAATTTAACCTATTTTTCCCCCCATATCCAATATTACTACTAAATTGCCTATCTATCCTACATATCGAATCCAATCACTCCCTTCCCTCTAACCTTCCACCCTCTCTCTACCAACATTTCAACAAAGAAAGCGAAGGCGCAAATCCACAAGGAATCATTTACTGGTCTTTTTTTAAAAAAAGCATTTGAGAGGTGCTGTACCACGTGACTGAGTAAATTGGCTTCAAATCTTTCGCGGTCTCCAAGCATCGGTGAGGCTTTAACCCCAACCAGACTTTGTGCCTTAATCCAAGATGAACGACCCGATCTCGCTTTCGTTACGATCTCCTTTGCTTTTCCTTCTTTCTCTCGCAGAGACGTCGATCTCCAAAGAAAAAGCAAACCAAGGCAAAGGATTACCTGGCCCCTTTCGCTCCACACAAGGGAAATGATATAATTGGGAATGTTTGGATTTAGAAATTAGAATAATTTGGGGTTTGCTCAGCAAGGTTCACACAACGTCAGCTTCCATCAGGCCGATGAGAAACAGCGGTGCCTTGGGAGTGGGAGCTTTGACAGTTTCTCCCAAATAACACTTTCTTTGCTATGCAATCTGCTTCTATTTTCTTTTTCTTTTCTTTTTTTCGGCCCTGTTTATTGTTTAATACGAGGTGGTTTCCTGATGAGCTAAACAAATCTGTTTGCACTTTCTTAGAAAGAGAAGATGGAGGCTTTGGAACAAAAAAAAAAAAAGAAAGAAAAAGAAACAAAACACAAAAAATGCTTGGATCATACTTCTCTTCATTGCAAGCTGGATTTCAGACGAGGCCTAAAGTCCTGTTCCTGCTTCTGCCAGATGTGACGCAGCCACTGGACAACCTGGATCTTTGTGATCACTTTTTGTGTGTTTCTGTGTTTTCGAGCCAGTGTTGATTTCTGGTGACTGCCTGGACTATAGTCATATAGTTTTCTTTGCAAGTTGTTGGAAGTGGTTTGCCATTGCCATTACAATACTAGACAACACAGTATCAACAGTAGAGACCTTCAAATTTCTAGGTTCCATCATATCTCAAGACCTAAAATGGTCATCTAACATCAAAAACGTCATCAAAAAAGCACAACAAAGAATGTTCTTTCTGCGCCAACTCAGGAAGCTCAAACTTCCCAAGGAGCTGCTGATACGGTTCTACAGAGGAATCATTGAGTCTGTCATCTGCACCTCTATAACTGTCTGGTTCGGTTCTGCAACCCAACAAGAGAGACACAGACTTCAGAGGATAATCAGAACTGCAGAAAAAACAATTACTGCCAACCTGCCTTCCATTGAGGACCTGTATACTGCACGAGTCAAAAAGAGGGCCGTGAAAATATTTACTGACCCCTCGCATCCTGGACATAAATTGTTTCAACTCCTACCCTCAAAACGTCACTATAGAGCACTGCACACCAAGACAACTAGACACAAGAACAGTTTTTTCCTGAACGCCATCACTCTGCTAAACAAATAATCCCCTCACCACTGTCAAACTATTCACTAGGCTGCATTACTATTAGTTTTTCTCATCGTTCCATCTCCTCCCACTTATGACTGTATGACTGTAACTTGTTGCTTGTATCCTTACGACTTATATTCATATTGTTTCCTGATCGCTTACTTGAACCCTATGACAACCATTCTTGATAAATGTATCTTTTCTTTTATGTACACTGAGAGCATATGCTCCAAAGACAAATTCCTTGTGTGTCCAATCACACTTGGCCAATAAAGAATTCTATTCTATTCTATTCTATTCTATTCTATTCTATTCTATTCTATTCTATTCTATTCTATTCTATTCTATTCTATTCTATTCTTAGGGGTGAAAGGGAATGACTGGCCCAAGGTCATCTGGGTGACTTTGTGCCTACAGAGGGACTAGAACTCACAGTTTCCTTGTGGTTGGCCCAAAGTCATCCAACCAGCTTTCATGCCTAAGGCGGGACTAGAATTCATGGTCTCCTGGCGATTGGCCAAAAGTCACCCATTTGACTTTCATGCCTAAGGCAGGACTAGAATTCACAGTCTCCCAGTATTTGGCCCAAAGTCACCCACCCAGCTTACATGCTTAAGGCGGGATTAGAACTCACAGTCTCCTGGCATCTGGCCAAAAGTCACCCAGCCAGTTTACATGCCTAAAGTGGGATTAGAATTCACAGTCTCCTGGTGAATGACCCAAAGTTATCCAGCAGGTTTTCATACCTAATGCAGGACTAGAACTCCCAGTTTCCTGGTTTCTACCAGGGGTGAAATCCAGCAGGTTCTGACAGGTTCTGGAAAACTAGTAGCGGAAATTTTGAGTTCAGAGAACCGGCAAATACCACCTCTGGCTGGCCCCAGAGTGGGGTGGGAATGGAGATTTTGCAGTATCCTTCCCCTGCCATGCCCACCAAACCACGCCCACCAAGCCACACCCATAGAACTGGTTGTAAAAAAAAATTGGATTTCAATACTGGTTTCTACCCTGATGCCTTTCCCACTATGCCTAACTGGCTCTCTTGAAATCACATTAGCAGGACTTAATAGCATCAATGGCATTTTAACAAATTCCACCATGTATTCTGCTGAGAGGTGAATGTGAACATTCTGCCACGATCAGACATTTTGCACCGAGATAAACGCTACCATCAAACAATGTTAGCGAGTGTTCATCATTTCTTGCAAAGGGGGGGGGGGAAGAGCTCCATTTTGAAAGCCGCATGCAAACAGCATTCATTTCAGTTAAAAGACAGCTTACATGAGGGGAATTTGCATTTTAAAAGCCATCTTCAGGGAAATGTATGCGTCCAAGAAGGGAAACTGGGAGATTTGCATTAAAATTATGCTTAGGAATTTATATTAACGGTTATATAAATTAAGGGACAATACATAGAAAGTCTCCATATGTTACAAGTTGTTGCAAATGTAAATCTTTCGAAAAATTTCTAACAGCTTTTTAATCAATGGAGGGTGGGTGGGAAGCCAAACTGGAATATTTTCTACTATCGTAGACAAGAAAGCAAACAGGATTTTGAAAAATTTGCATATCCCTCACTGGAAGGCGGGACCTGAGAATCAATTAATTTTGACTGGCAGATCGGAACATCTGACCGTTCTGAGTTTTGCTATGTTTTTAATCCTTTCATCATTACATTTCTTTTATTCTATTGCTTCCCTGGTTTTTATTTTCAAAATCCCCAGGCTTGAATTTTGGTGTGATTTTCTTCTATTATACCCGTTTTTACAAGCAGTTTTATTTAACTATTGTGAGAATGCTGGGGGTGCATACATTTATGTTACCATACATTTCAATGTGAGCTTGTTCACTTGATATGCGAATTCTGATCTTCCTCTGGGCTCTGTTTCTATCTGCACGCGAGTTACAGACAGTGTGCATTTTCAACCCAGTTAGAAGCCTGATTGCTTAACTAGTTAATTATGATTTTGATATAAAGGAATTATGAACAGTTATTTTATGCAGGAATGGACAATACGGAGCCTGTGATCACTGATGTTCCACCTGACATTAATAAAAAGAAACAACATGGGAAGTTGGCATGCTGCAAAGCGAATTTCATATGTTTTCTGAGAGATAAAGATGGCCAAAGGCTACAGTTTATTTGAAAGTGTGAAAGTGAAAAAAAAAAGATAAGGGTTAGAAAAAGATAAGGAATAAAGGAATCAGTGGACCAGGTTAGGAAACCAAAGTCTTGCATGCTAATACAGACGGTCCCTGACTTACGAACACAACCGGATCCAAATTTTCTGTTGGTTAAGCGAAACAATTGTGAATTTTGTCTCATTTTATGACCTTTCGGGCTATGGTTGTTATGTGAATTGTTACGCAGTTGTTAAGTTAGCAACACGGGTTATTAAGTGAATCTGGCTTCCCTCTTCACTTTGCTTTCAGAAAGACACAAAAAGTGATTACATAACCCTGTAACTGTCAAAAATATGCCTTCAGAAATCGTGGGCGCTCCATCACTGGAGGTTTTTAAGAAGAGACTAGACCAGTGATGGCTAACTTTTCCCGAACTGAGTGCCCAAAGCGCGTGTATGCACGCCCAAATACGTGCACGCACCCCATCATGCATGTGCACGCAGCGCCCATGCATGCGCCCTGCCCCATGCATGCGCACGCAGGACCCCCACACTTGCCCCACCTGCGCACATGTGCATGTGCATGTATGCCCCCCCCGCACACCCCCTTCCCCTCACATGCATCTGTGCCCCCCCCGCATGCACCCCACACACCTCACATGCGTGGCAGAGACCCGAAAACCAACTGGCGGGAGGCGCACACGCATGGATGGTGGAGCTGAACTGGGGCAAAGGCTCGCGTGCCTTCAGAGAGGGCGCTGCGTGCCACCACTGGCACACGTGCCATAGGTCTGTCATCACGGGACTAGACAGTCATTTATCTGAAATAGTATAGGTTCTCCTGCTTGAAAAGGGGGCTGGACTAGAAGACCACCAAGGTCCCTTCCAACTCTAATTCTATTCTATTCTATTCTATTCTATTCTATTCTATTCTATTCTATTCTATTCTATTCTATTCTATTCTATTCTATTCTATTCTATTCTTATTTCTATCCTATTATTTCTTATTCCATTCCATTCCATTCCATTTTTCTATTCTATTCTATTCTATTCTATTCTATTCTATTCTATTCTATTCTATTCTATTCTATTCTATTCTATTCTATTCCATTCCATTCCATTCCATTCTATTCTGTTCTGTTCTGTTCTTATTTCTATCCTATTATTTCTCATTCCATTCCATTCCATTTTTCTATTCTATTCTATTCTATTCTATTCTATTCTATTCTATTCTATTCTGTTCTGTTCTGTTCTGTTCTGTTCTGTTCCGTTCCGTTCCGTTCCGTTCCGTTCCGTTCCGTTCTGTTCTATTCTTATTTCTATCCTATTATTTCTCATTCCATTCCATTCCATTCCATTCCATTCCATTTTTCTATTCTATTCTATTCTATTCTATTCTATTCTATTCTATTCTATTCTATTCTATTCTATTCTATTCTATTCTATTCTATTCTATTCTATTCTATTCTTGCATCCAAATTTTCATCACATGACTATGGGGATGTTGCAACAGCCGTAAGTGTAAAAAACGGTCATAAGTCACTTTTTTGGTGCTGTTGTAACTTCAAACGGTCACTAAATGAATTATTATAAGTTGAGGACTATCTGTACTACTTTCATTATAAGGTTATAGTAACAGAATCTTGCAAGTCTGAATCTGCCTCCTTCCCTCTCTGTCTTTGTGAGGACTAGAAAGGGTTTTGCCTGAGGTGCTGTCTCCTGTTCCTCAAAGTTAGCCTTTGAACCCATTACGATTAGTGGAACCAACTTCACCAATTTGGTTTCTGGTCATCGCTGGTCAACTTTCAGAATTCAGATTCAGAATAGAGCTGGAAGGGACCTTGGAGGTCTTCTACTCCAGCCCCCTGCTCAAGCAGGAGAGCCTAGACCATTTCAGAAAAGTGACTGTCCAGGCTCTTCTTAAAAACCTCCAGTGATGGAGCACCCACAACTTCTGAAGGCAACTTCTGTTCCACTGGTTAATTGTCCTCACTGTTAAGAATTTTTTCCTTAATTCCAGGTTGCTTCCCTCCTGGATTAGTTTCCGCCCATTGTTTCTTGTCCTGCCTTCAGGTGCTTTGGAGAATAGGTTGACTCTCCCCTCTTCTTTGTGGCAGGCCCTCAAATATTGGAACACGGATATCATGTCACCCCCAGAACTTATTTTCTCTAGACTAGCCAAACCCAAAATTATGCAACCGTTCTTCATATATTTTAGTCTCCAGGCCTTTAATCATCTTAGTTGATTCTTCTTTGCCCTTTTTACAAAGCCTCAACATCTTTTTTGTAATGTGGTGACCAAAAGTGATAGAATAGAGTAGAATAGAATGGAATGGAATGGAATGGAATGGAATGGAATGGAATGGAATGGAATGGAATGGAATGGAATGGAATAGAATAGAATAGAATAGAATAGAATAGAATAGAATAGAATAGAATAGAATAGAATAGAATAGAATAAGGAAGGAATGGAATGGAATAGAATAACAGAGTTGGAAGGGACCTTGGAGGTCTTCTAGTCCAACCCCCTGCTTAGGCAGGAAACCTTACAGTATTCCAGATGTGATCTTACTAAGACTTCATAAAGCGGTACTAATACTTCACTGATAACTGACCATGAAAAAGCTAAGCAAAGATGAAACTCGATAATACTTGGAACGGGTGACCACCAGGTAACCCTTAGGGAGTAGGGCGGCATAGAAGAACCTCCAAATAAATAAATAAATAAATAAATAAATAAAACTTAAGGCTGCAGATTTTAAACTGAGAAGTTGAAGAGGACTTCTGGAATAAGACAGTGACAGCTGCTTCCCAAATGGTGCCAGTTAAACAAAAATGGATGTGTTTATACCTCGGCAAAGTGAAGACATCCATTAGCCATATTTAGCCTAGCAGCTATTTTGCGGGTGTAGCTGTGCTGTCGAAACTCCAAATGCTCCTACTGGTCCCAAAAGATCGTCTACTTGTTTTTCGGGTCTCTGGGAGAACACAATTAAGGAACACAAAATATGCACTCGGGTTACAGCGTGAGCAGCGAATAAACCTGACACTAATGTAGAAGGAGAGATGAACAGTTTAGAGATGAGCAGTAAGGGAAGACGGCTGAGATAATTCCTAATAGCTAAAGTTGCTGCATATTTCATTCTCTAAATGCAGAAATAAATCAGGAATCTGAGATAAGCAACCATGTAAAGGCAATTTGTCCTATTCTCATCATTACAAGTACCCCAGTCCTCGACCTACAACCGTAATTGAGATCAGGGTTACAATTATTAAGTCATGCCAGTTGTTAAGAGAATCACCATACGACCATGCCTGATTTTGCAACTTTTTTTTTGCAGCAGTTGTTAAATGAATCACCATGATCATTAAGCAATCAACACAGTCATTAGTGAACCCATTGTCTGCACTGGACTTTTTTTTTTGCCAGAAATGGATGTAAACCCCAGTTTCCAGCAAATAAATGTAGTCAATTATGGTCATATAACTGGAGGACCCCACAAATAGCCATAAATGTGAGCTGGTTCGCCAACATTGATCATATGACTGAGGGAGGCGAGGGATGGGTGGGTGGCTGTCATAATTTTGCACCTCAGTCATAATTAGCCCTGAGGAGACTTCAAATGGTCACTTTTGCAATCGGTCATTAGTCAAGGACCACCTGGACTTGAATTTAAAATATAGGTAGTCCTCAACTTGCAACAATGGTGGGTTGCTGCCGGTTCGGACCGGTTTGCCCGTACCGATGGCGGAAATTTGCCCCTGCTTGCCGAACCGGTCCTCCGGTGGCCGCTCCTTGAAAGTGGCTGGCAAAGAACCCTCTGTGCATGCGCAGAGGGTCATTTTCCCGATGTGACACAAAACACGCACTTCCAACGCGATGCCAACCGGTAGGGAAGGTAAGTGAAACCCACCCCTGACTTGCAACCATTCACTTAGTGACCACTGCAGTTACAAGAGCACTGAAAAAAGTGACTTATGACTGTTTTTCACACTTATAACCATTGCAACATTCCCATGGCCACCTGTAAATAATTCAAACAGTTGGAAACCGGCTCATGTTTATGACGATTGCAGTGTCCCGGGGTCATGTGGTTCCCTTTTGCGACCTTCTGACAAGAAAACTCAATGGGGAAACCAGATTCACTTAACAACTGTGTTACTAATTTAACAACTGCCGTGATTCATTTAACAACTGTGGCAAGAAAGGTCATTAAAATGGGGCAAAACTGGCTTAACATTTGTCTCGCTTAGCAACAAAAACTTTGGGCTCAATTGTGGCCGTAAATCGAGCACTTTTTACCTGCATTTCTGAAGTTTGAACCTTCTATGGAAATTAGAAGGCAAAAATGAGGCAATTCTTCATCAAACCCTATAGCAGTGATGGCGAACCTTTTTTCCCTCGGGTGCCAAAAGCGCGTGCGCATGCGCTATCACGCATGTGCGAGTGCCCACACCCATAATTCAATGCCTGGGGAGGGCGAAAACGGCTTCCCCTGCCCCCGCAGAGGCCCTCTGGAGGCCGGAAACGGCCCATTTCCCAACTTCCGGTGGGCCCAGTAGGCCCGTTTTTCGCCCTCCCCAGGCTCCAGAGGCTTCTCTAGAGCCTGGGGAGGGCAAAAACACCCCCCTGGCCCCCCGGAGGCTGTCCAGAAACCTAAAATGCCCTCCCAGAGCCTCCGTGCGAGCCGAAAATCAGCTGGCCAGCGCGCACATGTGCACTGGAGCTGAGCTAGGGCAACGGCTCACGTGCCGGCAGATATGGCTCCGCGTGCCACCTATGGCACGCGTGCCATAGGTTCGCCATCACTGCCCTATAGTGCAGTGATGTTGAACCTTTTCGGCACCGAGTGCCCAAACCGGAACGTGTGTGTGTGTGTGTGTGTGCATGTGCCGGAGTGCCAGAAACCCAAAGGCCAGCTGGCCAGCGTGCGCATGGCATGCGTGCCCACAGAGAGGGCTCTGTGTGCCACCTCTGGCACGTGTTCCATAAGTTCCCCATCATGGCTATTGTGAAAGGAAAGATTCTGTTATTCACAGCAAAGTTCCTCTATAAATCGTACTGGTGATACGGTCTCAACTGTGTTTCTCCAGAAATGAGCCGAAGGCTTATACCATTTATCACCTTAGTTGTTTAACGTATGCCTCCTTTAAAATTGAACCTGATAACGGTCCCAAATAAGTCACTCAAGGCATGCTACCACCCTCCATTTCATTATGAATATTTTGCTTTTTTTGCCTCCGTCCTGAATTCAGCCGGGGTAACAACGTTGCCACCAAGCCAATTAACTTTCCATGTACGATGTTGATACAAATTCTTTTTTCTGAAATCAGGCAATCATTAATCTGCCTGTTCCCTTCTTCTAACGAGGGTCTGGTACATTTTGCACAAAAATGCAATTATATTGGATTGAGGTGGGTTCACTGGAAAGGGGGGTTTTCTCCCCCCACCCCACCTTATAATTCTAGAGCTTGTCAAGGCCCTTCTGCTGTGAGATTTCTTTTCCACAATTTGTGGGCACCGTTTCTCTCCCTCCCACCCTGGAAAAGTCTGAATCTAATTTAAAGGCTATTAATTTTTTTTAAAAAAAACCACTCTCAGGATTGTTTCCCTTTATGCTTTGGCTGAAAGAATGGCGGGCTTGCGAGGAAGAAATGCATCACAAGGACAACCTTTGAACTTCAAGCCGTTTAACTCTGGATAGAAGCAAAAAAAAAAATTGGAGCGAAATAATCATATTTCTCTCTGACAATTTAGGGGTTCCTGCCCTCCTCGTTCCCTCCCTCTGGGAAATTCTCTGCTTTTGTTTTGTCTTCCTTGCCTGGCTTCGTTTCCCCATAAATTGGGGTATGACATCATGTGACGTGATCGTATCAAGCTCAGTTGAATTTGGATTTCAAAACACGTTTTGTTCAGCCAGTGTGTAGGATGGCTCGCCTGTTTTCTCTAGACATTTTTTTTTTCTTAATTAAATTCTCATGACAATTCGACATGTAGAATTTGCCAAATGAGAGAGGGAGTGAAAAGGCTTCATATCTCTAAATTATAAGCAATCAAGATTTCAACTTTGCGTCACCTGCAAAGTCATGGAATCAATCATAAACCAATCCATTACGCTCCACTTAGAAACTAACAACAACCTACTCTCCAACAAACAATTTGGTTTCAGAAAAAAATTATCCTGTAATCTGCAACTCTTGCACTGCAAAAACATATGGACCACTCAACTTGATCAGGGTAAAACAATAGATGCAATTTACATAGACTTTTGTAAAGCCTTTGATTCAGTTGTACACGACGAACTACTTCTGAAACTAAAATCCTATGGCATTTCTGGACCCCTACATGATTGGATAACTGCGTTCCTGTCTAACAGACAACAAGTGGTCAAAATAGGAAGTGCCATATCAAATCCTGCTCTTGTCAACAGTGGTGTCCCTCAAGGCAGTGTTTTAGGACCAACACTCTTCATACTCTACATAAACGATCTTTGTGATCGTATTATAAGCAACTGCGTTCTCTTTGCTGATGATGTTAAACTATTTAACACCACCGACAATGTTGCTACCCTTCAAAAAGACCTTGACCATGTAGCAGAATGGTCAAACAACTGGCAACTTCAAATCTCAACCAACAACTGCTCTGTCTTACACATTGGCAAAAAAAATCAGAATACAAAATACAAACTTGGAGGAAACGAACTTGTAGATGACCCTCACTCTGTCAAAGACCTTGGAGTACTCATATCCAACGACCTAAGTGCTAGAGCCCACTATAACAACATTGCCAAAAAGGCACTAAGAGTTGTTAATCTAATCTTGCGTAGCTTCTTCTCTGGCAACATTACATTACTAACCAGAGCATACAAAACGTTTGTTAGACCAATTCTGGAATACAGCTCACCTGTCTGGAACCCGCACTGCATATCAGACATAAATACAATCGAGAGAGTCCAGAAATATTTCACAAGACGAGTCCTTCACTCCTCCGCTCACAACAAAATACCTTATTCCACCAGACTTGAAATACTGGGATTAGACAATTTACAACTACGTCGCCTCTGATCTGATCTAAATGTAGTTCATAAAATCATATACCAAAATGTCCTTCCTGTTAATGACTACTTCAGCTTCAACCGCAACAATACACGAGCACGTAATAGATTCAAACGAAATGTATAGCGCTCCAAACTCGACTGCAGAAAATACGACTTCAGCAACAGAGTGATCAATGCCTGGAATGCACTACCTGACTCTGTGGTTTCTTCCCCAAACCCCAAAATCTTTAACCTTAGACTGTCTACAGTCGACCTCTCCCCGTTTCTAAGAGGTCTGTAAGGGGCATGCATAAGCGCACCAGCGTGCCTACCGTCCCTGTCCTACTGTCCTATTGTCCTCTTTTATTGTTACTTTTTACTTATGTTTATACAAATTACTACTATACATGTTTGACAAATAAATAAATAAATAAAATAAAATAAACGTTGCTCTTGTTCTATGAAATCAACCTGGCTAGTTAATCTCTTAAATTCTGATTTTGGTCATTTTTTTAGTCAAATGGCTTGAAAATGTCCTTTCATTGGACCTCTCCCCATCTCTTGGAGACATCATATCTTAGGACATTTCCTCACCCTTGAATTACAGGTAAATTCTTCATTTATAACCCATCTGTTTAGTTACAACGGCACTGAAAAAAGGTGACTTATGACCATTCTTCACAGTTACCACCATCGCAGAATCCTCATGGACATTTGATCAAAATTTGGATGTTTGGCAACTGGTTCATATGTATGATGGTTGCAGTGTCCAGAGATCATGGGCGACCTTTTACGACCTTCTGACAAGCGAAGTCAATGGGGAAGCCAGATTTACTTAACAACTGTGTAACTAACTTAACAACTGCAATGATTCACTTAACAACTGTGGCAAAAAAGGTCATAAAATGGGAGCAAAACTCACTTGACAAAATTTTGGGCTTAATTATGATTGTAAGTCAAGGACTACCTGTAAAGTGCGATCCACTTATCCTTGTGTTGCAAGGAAATTTGCAGAGAAATGTCATATATGTTTCAAGGAGCTGAGGTGGTGCAGTGGTTAAAAAGCAGCAAAGCAACCTTCAGCTGATTGCTAGTTCAGCAGTTCAGCAGTTCGAATCTCACCAGGCTCAAGGTTGACTCAGCCTTCCATCCTTCTGAGGTGGGTAAAACGAGGACCCAGATTGTTGGGGGCAATATGCTGAACTCCGTAAACCGCTTAGAGAGGGCTGTAAAGCACTATGAAGCGGTATATAAGTCTAAGTGCTATTGCTAAGTCACTGCCAAATGGGGGTTGTCTGGATTATACTTATGCTGCACCTAATAGCTGAAACAATTAGTTGAGTCTTCCAGCTTTGCTGCCCAACCTCTCCATGATGTCATCAGCTGGTGGGAAAAGCATACTCCATTCACAGCACTAGAGCAGCAACAGGATAATCTGTTCAGGTATTACTAGGTAATAGCACTGACGTTGTTACCTAGTTTGATAATGAAATGTCTGCAAGAAAACTATCAAGCTCAGAGAGCACCAAGGAACCCACAGTTTAATCCTGAACTGCAAACATACATTCTCTTCTATCGATATAGGATAAACTGGAGAGAGAGGGGGGGCAGGGGAAGGGAGAAGGAGAGGGAGAAGGAGAGGGAGAGAAGGGGAGGGAGAGGAAGAAGGAGAGGGGGAGAGGGGAAGAGGGAGAGAAGGGGAGAGGGGCAGAGAGAGGCAGAAGGAGAGGGAGAGGGAAGATGAAGGAGGGGCAGGGAGAAGGAGAAGGAGAGAGGCAGAGGGAGAGGGAGGGAAGGGGAGGGAAGGGGAAGGGAGAGGGAGAGGGGGAGAAGGGGAGGGACTGGGAGAGGGGCAGGGAGAGGGAGAAGGAGAGGGAGAAGGAGAGGGAGAAGGAGAGAGGGAGAAGGAGAGAGGGAGAAAGAGGGAGGGAGAGGGAGAGAAGGGGAGGGAGAGGGAGAAGGAGAGAGGGAAAAAGAGAGAGGGAGAGAGAGGGGGGAGGGAGAGGGGCAGGGAGAGGCAGAAGGAGAGAGGCAGAGGGAGAGAAGGGGAAGGAGAGGGGCAGAGAGAGGGAGAGGGAGAGAGGCAGAGAGAGAGAGGAAGGGAGAGAAGGGAGAGGGAGAGGGAGAAGGAGAGAGGGAGAAAGAGAGAGGGAGAGGGAGAGAAGGGGAGGGAGAGGGCAGAGAGAGAGAGGGAGGGAGAGAAAGGCAAGGAGGGGGCAGGGAGAGGGAGAGAAGGGGAGGGAGAGGGGCAGGGAGAGGGAGAGAAGGGCAGGGAGGGGGCAGGGAGAGGCAGAAGGATAGAGAGAGGGAGAGAGAAGTTGTAAGCAAATTTATTCAACCATCAGCCCAGCAGCGGACCTATCCCTCTTCCTAGTATATGTTCAGAAACATTTTGAAGTCTCTTTTAGGCTGAATTCAGCCACTGGTGATGACAAGCTGACTTTCATGGCATTTTCTTAGCAACAGCCTGGAAGAGGGGCAAGGGTTAAAACAACCCCCGTTGGCTTCCTAGGCAGCAATTAGGAATATGGTGACAGAAGAGGCTGACCAGAACCAGATGGAAGGAGGCATATCCATCCCAGGCTGAAATGCCCAAACTGGTAGCTTTTCCACAGCTTATAGTTTTGAATTAGGGGTAAACCAGGCCACTGTAAGAGAGCCCGTTTAGTGTAGTAATCAAGGCATCAGGCTAGAAACCAGGAGATTGTGAGTTCTAGTCCTGCCTTAGGCACGAAGCCAGCTGGGTGACCTTGGGCCAGTCACATTCTCTCAGCCCTAAGTAGGAGGCAAGGGCAAACTACTTCCAAAAAACCTTGCCAAGAAAGCTGCAAGGATTAGTCCAGGCAGTCTGCAGGAGTCAAAACTGACATGAAGGTGTGCATGTACGCACACACACACAAGCATGCACACACACACACACACACACCTATGCTTGTTCATTTTGGATCTTCTGAGCCCAAGCTGTTGTGTGGGGATAAAATGAAGGGAGATTACATGGAAAACAGGTAGCAGTAAATGAAGAAGAAGAAGAAAACTGGACGCTGAAGAAATAAAATAAATCCATCTATGTTTTTCTTGTCATTTATTTTTAGGAATTGGAGTGGCAGTGAACAAAGGATATTTGTTAAGATATTTAATTTAATAGCTGGAACAGTAAACTGTAAAATGGGCCAGAACACACGGTTGCAGTTGATTGATTGGAGAGCCCGGGCGCTTTCATGAAGCAATCTATATTATGATTGGTTGCTGGGCATAAAGGGGGAGTTTCCCTTTTTTCCCGCCAATTTTCCTTCTGTGTGCTCTGAATACTGTTCTGTGATTTACTTGATAATTTACCTCATGATGTAGTAATGTGCCTGACTATCTTGTCTTCCGTAAATATAGATGTCAAACCAGTGGTGGGTTCCTACTGGTGTGGTCCGGTGCATAGCTCCGGTAGGGAGCAGCCGATTGCGCAATTGGCGCGCGACTGCTCCGGTGCCGTCTTTGCTGGTCCGTCGCGCGTGTCGCCATCTTTTTAAAAGAATTTTTGGGCTTTTTTGCTTCTGCGCATGCGCAGAAGCAAAATCTTGCCGAAATCGCACGCGCGTCCCCTTACAAGATTTTGGTGAGATTTTGCTTCTGCGCATGCGCAAAAGCAAAATCGTGCTAGGGGGCACACGCGCATAGTGAGCATGCATGTGCATGAAACGTGGAGATGCGCACGCAGCGCACCGGTATCGGTAAGTTAGCAACCCGCCCCTGTGTCAAACATACTTATTTATATAAAACTACAAATTCCTGTCAGCGTCTCTGACTCCATTTGGACGCCTGCTATGCAATTCCCTGACATTTTTAAAGGACAATGTGGCCTTACACCTGCCAGTTACCAACCTGAGTAATGCTGTCTAAGCCGAGCATTGAGCCAATGATAAGCACATCTGTTACCCAAAGTTTATGAGGTCAACAGCTGGAGCTGAAAGCTGAAGATCAAACAGACGGGAAAACAGAAGGGGGAACTACCGCTCTGTTAATTATCTAATGTTACTCCCCCCCCCCCACCGCCACCACAATATTTATAAAAAGCATAATGAACTTAAAATCTTCTTGGTTCCAGATGTTGTTGCACAATTCTTATCTGCCTGATGAAAGACCTAAAGCCTTGGTGCACAAGGCTGTTGGATTTCAGTCGCAGGGTCTGTGACATAATAGAATAAATATATCACTTCCAGGGTTTCCCATCTGTTTGCAGTTAAATCAATGTATTGCCATTATACAGGTAGCCTTCGCTTTATAACTGTTCGTTTAGTGACCGTTGGAAGTTACAAACGGCACTGAAAAAAGCGACTGATGACTGTTAAGTGAATTTTGCCCCATTTTGTGACCTTCCTTGCCACAGTTGTTAAGTGAATCATTGCAGCTGTTAAGCTAGGAACCCGGTTGTTAAGCGAATCTGGCTTCCCCATTGACTTCGCTTCTCAGAAGGTCGCCCATGATCTCTGGATACTGCAACCGTCCTAAATATGAACCCGTTGCCAAGGCGGTCGCATGACCCCTGCAACTGTCATAAATGCGAGTCAGTTTCCAACCTGTCTTAATTTTGATCACATGGCCATGGGGATGAGAGAGAGCCGAGGTGGCGCAGTGGTTAAAAGCAGCACTGCAACCTACTTCAGCTGACTGCTAGTTCAGCAGTTCAGCTGTTCAAATCTCACTAGGCTCAAGGTTGACTCAGCCTTCCATCCTTCCGAGGTGGGTAAAATGAGGACCTAGATTGTTGGGGGCAATATGCTGACTCTGTAAACCGCTTAGAAAGGGCTGTAAAGCACTATGAAGCGGTATATAATTCTAAGTGCTATTGCTATTGCTATGCTGGCAACGGTCTTAAGTATGTAAAACGGCCATAAGTCACTTTTTTCACTGCTGCTGAAACTTCGAACAGTCACTAAATGAAGCTGTTTTAAGTCGAGGACTACCTGCACCATCATGGATAGCTGAATGTGTAAAAGAAATAGCAAAGGAAGAAGAAGGCTCAGCTCTTTATCTCGGTCCATTCCTTTCATCATTCCAGTCTCGTCCTGCCTTAGCCCAGCCAGCAATTTGTATAGGTTTGTTTTGTCAAGCGTTCCCTTACGTGCCTTATATCAGTAAGTGTATTTACAAGGCCTTCATTACTTCCTAATTGTCCGCTGCCTCTTCTTTCTGGTTATCTTCCTAAAGAGCAATTAAAATAAAATAAAATAAAGCAATTTCCTAACAGCCATTTCAGGACTGTTGATCCACTCCAAACCACGACTTGTTTGTTATATATCCAGTGTTTCCCAACCTTGGCAACTTGAAGATGTCTGGACTTCAACTCCCAGAATTCCCCAGCCAGCGAATGCTGGCTGGGGAATTCTGGGAGTTGAAGTCCAGACATCTTCAAGTTGCCAAGGTTGGGAAACACTGTTGTATACTGTTTTTGCAGCCTTTCTTTGTCCCTTGGTAACCATAAAAGGCCATTTTATACCCCCCCTAACTTTCTTATTCATACTAACTCAGGCTCCTCGTTAATTGTCTAATAGTTTTCCCCGTAGCTTTTAGTAAATTCTATATAGAACCGGCTTTCTTTGTCTTTTTTTTTCTCCTTCCAACCCCAATGCAGGTTCTTTTTCACCCTGCAATCATGGCTTTCTGGAACAATCCCATCAAAAGTCACTTTGCTTCTACTGTAGCCGAGCCCCAAGGGTGCTGATTTATCAGAAACGATACTCGTGTAATGCTAATAAAAAATATGTATTTATTCTCCGAGCGTCCCATGCAAATGAATTCCATCACAGGAGTTATTCACAAGACTCGCTAATCTATTCATTACAGTCACGGCTTGTGATTTGTCACAGATGTTCCCGTGGTCTCGGTTCAAACCTTAGATTGGATGCTTCAGCAATTTTATTTAAATCTGGATCAGAATGAATGATGCATGATTTTTTTTCCAGGCATCCTTTATTTTGTTGGTTGAAATCACACTTCCAGGATTTGCAAATGACGCATACGCCCCCCCTCCCATTAGTAGTCATTAACCCTGGTATGGACAAAATGTTGTAAGAATGTATGGTTTAACGCTTTAACCTCATCACCATCTTACACTTTTGGCTAGAAAGTAACCTACTCCTTCTTCGCCTTCTTCTTTATAGGTCTAACATAAGATATTGAACATATCTAATATTCCTGTCTCCTATTTTCCCCAAAAAACCAGCCCTGCAAAGTAGGTTGGGCTGAAAGAGTGTGTCACGTAGTGAATATTGTCAGTTGTATGTCTATGCAGGGTGATGCATCCCTATCTAATATTATGGTACATTCCAATGAAAGGGAACACGTGATATGATGTTCTTTGCGCATGTGTGCATTCCTAAACCACCATTAACTCTCTTCTGTCTTAGCTCTTGACCTGAACGGTCGTGTTTTCTTAGCAAAGATGTAATTATTCAGGATTTATTGTTTTTGTACCGAAATAAATATTTTCTATTAGACTTTTAATCTCGGTTTAATTTCTAACTGTCTGAATTCCAAGAAAAGATCTAAATCGCCTCTATGAGATTTTATTCTCATACCAACAGAGTGACTGGCCAAAGTCACCCAGCTGGCTTTCATGCCTAAGGCAGGATTAGAACTTGCAGTCTCCTGGTGATTGGCCCAAAGTTATCCAACTGACTTTCATGCCTCAGGCCGAACTAGAACTCACAGTCTCCTAGTGGTTGGCCCAAAGTCATCCAACTGGCTTTGCCTATTGCCTAAGATAGGACTAGAATTCACAGTCCCCTGGTTTTTAGGCCAGGAATTTCATCAAAACACCATCCTGGTTCTCATACTTATTACTCAGTCTTTTCTCAAACTTGGCAACTTTAAGATGTGCAACTTCAACTCCCAGAATTCCCCAGTCTGCATTGGAGTTGAAGCCCATACTTCTTGACTTTAAAATTGCCAAGCTTGAGAAACACTGTTTATATCTTACAGATTCTCCAGTAATAGTTTATTCTTCCCTTTATTTACCATAAATGGTGATTTCCTCTGTATTGGTCATGCATCAGCAATAAAATCAAAGGTTTAGCTGCTTACTGCTCAAATAATAGACTGAATTTTGCTCTTATAACCATCCTGCTTCTTCATCCAGAGAGAAAGCCTGTATAAAAGGAATATGCAAAAACTCAGGATTCTTTTCTATACTTGAACTATAACTTACAATTTCCTCTAATCCTTCACCAATTTTCTCTGTTTGCAATTAGTGTTTGATCCATAGAAATGCACTTTAACTGGAGATTTTATGTTAGTGTCAGAGTGGGTTCTAAAACCCTTTACTACCGGTTCGCGTGCGCACTCTCGCGTGCGGGCGATGCTTCTGCGCATGCACAGAAGCGTCCCGGGTGGGTGGGCGGAGCCTCCCACCGATGGCACTACCAGTTCTTAGAACCGGGCTGAACCGGGAGCAACCCACCACTGGTTAATGTTAGAATTCTACCAGGTTTCTTTTAACAGTTGTGGACGGTGTTCTATACTCTTAAATCCCATTTTGTTGACAAGCGTCTATAAATAAGAAATGCAGGATTTAGGATTATAGTAATCTTTTGTGCCTTCATACAGAACTAATAGGACAAGCAGTGCTCATCACCCATATTCCACATTATCTGCAAAAATGTAGGTCTGGGATCCAAGCACAGATATCAGAGGCTTACTTTCTAGATTCACGATCGGTCCCTCCCTATATGACTTATCTGTGGCATAGGATTGACCCAACAGGGTTTAGTTGCCATAGACAAGGATTAAATAAAAAAAGAAGCAGCACTTAGCTGCCCTTAATTGATTTTGAAAAAGGGCAGACCTGGTTATCACTGGGATAGGAGACCACCAGGCGATCTCAGAGATGTAAAGTAGTTATAATGTTCCCTCCCCCGGAAACTCCAAAGAATTAAGGGTGAACTATTTCTGCCTTGCACCAAGAAAACTATATATACTCACCAAGAACCAAGTACAGTTTATTTATTTATTTATTTATTTTGTTATTCTTATATGCCGCCCAACTCCCGAAGGACTCAGGGCGGCGTACAACAGGAAAAAAAATACAAGAATAATCAAAATGCAAGTGATTAAAAAACAAATACAAATTATTAAAAACAATATTAAAACAGCAACATTCAAGGGAGAGTTTCTTTTTCTTAATAGCTGAGATATGCAAGAAATCTTCCACTCATCCCCGATCCTCTCTTCCCCAAAGCCTATATGCCATTTCAGATGGTGCTGGCATCTTTAGAAAATCCATAGTCTCAGCTCCAGGCAAAGATGTTATTATTCTTTCAGGCATTTTAATCATTTAAAATTAATGTGAACTTGCAAACATATTGCTTTTTATTCAAGCACCTCCTTTTATTGCTTCAGAGTTACGTCTTGTAATGGTTAGTGTTTGGTTATAGTTTGAGAACAGTAGTGTGCCATTTTTGTCTGGGATTCTCACCTTGGGAGAATCCTAGTTTGGAAGGAAAATATGGAAGGAAGGAAGGAAGGAAGGAAGGAAGGAAGGAAGGAAGGAAGGAAGGAAGGAAGAAAGAAAGAAAGAAAGAAAGAAAGAAAGAAAGAAAGAAAGAAAGAAAGAAAGAAAGAAAGAAAGATTGTATTGTTTATAAAAGAAAGATAAATTCGCACATGCTGGGCTGCTCCATCTAAAATTCATCACCAGGCTTCACCAGTTTAATGCAGTGGTAAACTGAGACACTATAGGTCAGGGGTGGCCAAACCGTGGCACATGCGCCAAACGTGGTGCATTGGATGATTACAAGTGGCGCATTGCATCCTTGCGCCTACTTATTTTTTTTTAAATAGGTGTCATAACTGAATCCATCTTAATATTTTCAACACCAAAGTGAACTCAGTTCAATTCGTACAGCCTTCGGTAATGTTCAACTTCTCAGTGTCTGAAACTTAGAATGGAACTTGTGAGATGTTACTTTAGGCGGGTTTACAAACGTACGAATATTTTATCAGTGTGGCCATTGCGCATTCCTGCTCAAACGATCGCAAACACCGCGCACTAGCAACACATCATGTCTTTGAAGTCACGTGCGAATGAGTGGCGAGCGTTCAATATGGTCAGTCAGTTCTGAGTGAGCCATCATGGCGTGGAGTTTGAAGCAGTGTTTTATTGAGTGTACTAGCATGGTTTTTGTATTGAGAGTGATTGAAAGACAGATTCAAGATTAAATATATATTACATTTGTCAAATTTTGAAATGGTGTAAATTAATTAATTGAATTGTGTGATTGAGTTATTCCTTTTCCTCCCTTAAGCAAAGCAGATCCTATCCCTATCCCTATTTTACAACACCAAAAGTGAAAGTAAGAAGGTAAAAAACATGCTTGAGTTGTATGGCGCATCTGAACTCGTCTGTGAAAAAATTGGCGCATGGTATGCTTAAGGTTGGCCACCACTGCTATAGGTAATCCTTGACTTATGATCGGTTGCTTAGTGACCATTCAAAATTATGACGGACCCCCAAATGGTACTTACAACTCAATTCCAAAGTTCTGATGGTGACATGACTGCCTGTTGGGCACTTGGCAACCAGTCTACATTTATGGTTGTTTGCAACATCCCACAGTCACATGATCGCATTTTACAATGTTTTTGCTGAAAACCAGAATTTACTTCTAGTTTTCGGCAAAAACACTCCATAGCAAACAACAGCTGCTGCAAACAACAGCTGTTGCTGCAGGAGCTGAGATAGCGCAGTGGTTAAAAGCAGCACTGCAACCTTCAGCTGATTGTTAGTTCAGCAGTTCAGCTGTTCAAATCTCACCAGGCTCAAGGTTGACTCAGCCTTCCATCCTTCCGAGGTCGGTAAAATGAGGACCCAGATTGTTGGGGGCAATATGCTGAACTCTGTAAACCGCTTAGAGAGGGCTGGAAAGCACTATGAAGCGATATATAAGTAAAGTGCTATTGCTATTTTCTTTACAGCCATCACAAAAAAAGATTGCAATATCATGTTGCTCACATGGGTGACTGGTTTTGCTACCATCAAGCTCCATGACTGTTGTAAGCCGGGGACTTTTATATTATATTTATTTATATTTATATTTATATTTATATTTATATTTATATTTATATTTATATTTATATTTATATTTATATTTATATTTATATTTATATTTATATTATTTATATTGCATTGTATTGTATTGTATTGTATTATTATATTATATTATATTATATTATATTATATTATATTATATTATATTATATTATATTATATTATATTATATTATATTATATTATATTATATTATATTATATTATATTATATTATATTATATTATATTATATTATATTATATTATATTATATTATATTATATTATATTATATTATATTATATTATATTATATTATATTATATTATATTATATTATATTATATTACATTACATTACATTACATTACATTATATTATATTATATTAATTATATTACTATACTATACTATACTATACTATACTATACTATACTATACTATACTATACTATACTATACTATACTATACCAGTGATGGCGAACCTTTTTTCCCTCAGGTGCCGAAAGTGCATGCACGCGCACTATCACGCATGCGCAAGTGCCCATACCAATAATTCAAAGCCTGGGGAGGACAAAAATGGCCTCTTCCACCCCCCAGAGGCCCTCTGCAGACCGGAAATGGCCCATTTCCCAACTTCTGGTGAGCCCTCCCCATGCTCCAGAGGCTTCCTTGGAGCCTGGGGAGGGCAGAAACGCCCTCACCCATCCCCCCGGAGGCCCTCCAGAAGCCAAAAACGCCCTCCCAGAGCCTCCATGTGAGCCAAAAATCAGCTGGCTGGCATGTACATGCGTGCTGGAGCTGAGCTAGGCAACAGCTCACGTGCCGGCAGATATGGCTCCGCGTGCCACCTGTGGCACGCGTGCCATAGGTTCGCCATCACTGTACTATCATATCATATCATATCATATCATATCATATCATATCATATCATATCATATCATATCATATCATATCATATCATATCATTTCATACCATATCATTATATTAATTATATTATATATTTTTTCTATTCCTTGTGGTGTCACTCTCCCTCCTTACCTGTCTAACCCTAAACTCTTATGCTCAGGTAAATCCTTTTTTGTTCACATGAGCATTTTCAACCTCCCCTCCCTCCCCCACTTTTTATTTTTATAAAAAAATGAAAGTGGTTTTAATCTGCTGCTGCTGCTGCTATGTTTTAGGAGGGCTTCTCTATTTAAACCATGTTTCAAAGTTGTTTCAATTGCTTTTATTGCCGCAAGCTTTCCTAGGAGTGCGATCTTAGCAGGAGGAGATACTAGACTGTAAATAAACATGAAATGAAAAAAAAGCTGCTACTGACAGGCTTTGCTACCCCAATCTGAGGAAGATCCTATTTTCTCACACATTTGGGGATTAACTGGGAAGCAGCTGCAGCGCTGGGAGTCTTGATTCCACAGGTCTCGTTTCTGGGCTTAACTCAGTGGAGTAAATCAAGAGGTCTTTTCCATAGCCACATTAACAAGTGTTCCAAATAGATGGGTCTAGTTTGTATTTTCCCAAAGGCAAAGCTCTAATCTGCATTAATAATGAGTCTTGCAGGTGGTTTTGCCCAAACTGTTCGCCTGTAGGACAATGTAAGGGCAAGGAGGGTAGATCACTACCACCAGCAGCTGTTTCTCCTCTTCCATCTAAGGTTAGTTGCTTTGGGAAACAAAAACAGCACCAAGGACTGATTGACTGACTGACTGACTGACTGACGGACGGACGGACGGACGGACGGACGGACGGACGGACGGACGGACTATCTATCTATCTATCTATCTATCTATCTATCTATCTATCTATCTATCTATCTATCTATCTATCTATCTATCTATCTATCATCTATCTAGTGGTGGATTCTAAATTTTTTTACTACCGGTTCTGTGGGCATGGCTTATTTTGTGGGTGTGTCTTAATGGCCATGTGACTGGGGCAGGCGTGGCTTTGGGGGTCATGTGACTGGGGCAGGCGTGGCTTTGTGGTCATGCGACTGGGAGGACATAGCTTCGTGGTCGTGACTGGGTGGACGTGGATTCCTGGTCATGTGACTGGGTGGGTGTAGCCAACTCAATGTCACATGTCAAGGAGTGCCTCGCCTAGCCCCTCCCCTCCCAGCCATTCCTTGTCACACCCAGCCTCAACGTATTTATAGTTCTGTAAAAATGTTCACCTTTTTTCAACTTTATTATCTACATACTATAGATGTACTTTCATGGACCACTGAAAGGAGGAAATGGCTCACACACTTTGCCCAAGAGTGTGATAGACCAGGGGTATCCAACCTTTTGGACCTCAGGGACCACCAAATTCATAATTTTAAATCCTGTGGACCACTGGGGTAGGGGGAAGCTGAGCCACCTTTCAGGCATACCTGTCTGCTTCTGTGAGGCCTCCGGGTGGGAGGCTTGAGAGAAAGTTGCCTGGTCCATGCACACAGCCTGGAAATCTCTTTTGTGTTCCTTCTCTCAAGAAGCTTGGTCAATCTGAGTGAAGGAAAATGAAGATGGGCAGACTGACGGTGGCTTGCTGATGTTGGTGGGAAAGTCAGTCCCATATTCCAGAGCTGTAGAATAGAATAGAATAGAATAGAATAGAATAGAATAGAATAGAATAGAATAGAATAGAATGGAATGGAATGGAATGGAATGGAATGGAATGGAATGGAATGGAATGGAATAGAATAGAATAGAATAGAATAGAATTTTTTATTGACCAAGTGTGATTGGACACACAAGGAATTTGTCTTTGGTGCATATGCTCTCAGTGTACATAAAAAGACAAGATACATTCATCAAGAACCATAAGGTACAACACTTAACGATAGCCATAGGGTACAAATAAGCAATCAAATCATACTAGGAAACAATCAATATAAATCGTAAGGATACAAACAATAAGTTACAGTCATACAGTCATAAGTGGGAGGAGATGGGTGATAGGAACGATGAGATCAATAGTAATAGTAATGCAGACTTAGTAAATAGTTTGACAGTGGTGAGGGAATTATTTGTTTAGCAAAGTGATGGCATTCGGGGAAAAACTGTTCTTGTGTCTAGTTGTCTTGGTGTGCAGTGCTCTATAGCGTCGTGTTGAGGGTGGGAGTTGAAACAATTTATGTCCAGGATGTGAGGGGTCTGTAAATATTTATTCCGGGACTTAACAACTAAAGTGATTCACTTAACAACCATGCCAAAAGGTCATAAAATCAGGCATGATTTTCATTTAACAACTGCCTTGCTTAGCGACAGAAATTCAGGCCCCAATTGGATCAGTTGGAAGGCAAAAAGAACGTACTTTACTCAACTGTAATCCAGTGGTCTCTTTTCACTGTAGGATGGATGCCAGAAACCCCCTCCCTTCTCTCTCCTAATTTCTCTACATTCCCATAGCGATGTGCTTAGCAATGCCACATGAAAACAATTCTTTGTATCTTTTTAACCATGTTTGGCTGCCCAGTCATCCTCGGTTGGCACAGTTTCGGTACTGGATGATTCGGTTGTTATTAATGCTTCTCCTTTGCTTATCCAAGTACTTGCAAGGTCCAATACATTTTCCAACCTGTCCTTACACTATTGTTTAGGAAAGATTCATTAGGCCTTTGCCTGGAAATTATAGTGACAGATTAGAGCTGGGTAATTTATGGGTTTTCTTGAAGGCTGCACAATTATTCAATAAAACTCCTTCCTTCCTTCCCTTCCTGTTCTTCCACCCTCCCTCTTCCTCAGCCACTTGATGGAGATAAATATTGAACTTAGTTATAGAAAAACTACTTATTGGAGAAGTCAGATATCTAATATAAACCCCGGAGCGAGTCCTTTAGGACTCCTTATTCAAGGTTTGTTGACTGCCAAGAGGCCCCTCGTCCGAAGATTTGTCAAGTTGTCCAATCTCTGGAGGGAGAGCCATGGCCTCCTCTGAAGATCCTGAAACACGTCACGTTAAACATTAATTCAGCCCAATGTCAGGGTAACGGCAGGGCAATAACCTCACTCCAAATTAAAGACGGACTTGTGAATAGTACAGGTAATATAACAAGTCATAGGTCATAACAAGTACAGTGCAGGTAGTTCGCGACTTACAGCCATTCATTTAGTGACCATTCAAAGTTAGAATGGCACTGAAAAAAGTGACGTACTACCACATGTGGTGGACGTGCCCAGAGTCAAAGAAATTCTGGGAAAAGATCCAGAAATGGATAGAAGAAATCACAAAACAAACTGTAGACTTTAAACCGGAATTGTTCTTATTGGGCATTTTAAAAGAGAAAATGAATAAAAGCAACCAATATCTTATATTGCACATAATAACAGTGGCTAGAATTACATACGCTCAACATTGGAAATCAGAAACGGTCCCTCCAAACTCAGTAATAATAACGAAAATATTAGAATGTGTGGAAATGAATAAATTAACTATGGAATTACAAGATAAAGAGGAAACAGAATTTTATAAAACTTGGGAGAATTGGTTCAAATGGTTGGAATACAGAAATCAGGTAAAACAGTCAATGATGAATACAAAATATAAGAGGACAAGTAGATAGACTTAGATAGATGATTAAGGATGATGAAAATAGAAATAGGTTAAAATTAAGAAATATGTGAACATAGATAAATTAAGGAACTAGTGGTACAATAATACAGAAGATATAATGGTACACAATGCTGCAAAAAGACATGAATATCAATTGTTTCTGTGTTTGTTAAGTTATGCTATATATGTTGATGTTATGTGGAGTTTGGTGTATGTTTGATTTGTATATATGTATATTTGTGTGTGTGTATGTATATACACACACAAAGGAAGCTGTGATGTTTCCTTCCATACACCAGGATGACTCGACAGAAAAAACATATATAATCCTTTCCTGGTGAAGAGCTGATAGGGAAGAGAACCTGGCCTAGAGGTTAAAACTGCTGCCTTACAAGCAGACTGCCCAGGTTCAAATCCCACTAAGGGTATGGCTATCTGAGGAGAGCAAAACACTCAAAATAGATCTATAATAGTCTCCCTTTATTTTCATTTATCAGCAAAAAATGTTACACACACACACACACACACATACATATTTAAGGGTATGGCTATCTGACGAGAGCTAAGTAGCTCAAAATAGATCTATAATAGTCTTCCTTTATTTTCATTTATCAGCAAAAAATGCTACACACACACACACACACACACACACACACACACACACACACACACACACACACACACACTTTTTCCAACTTGCAACCATTGCAGCATCCCCATGGTCATATGATCAAAATTCAGCCGTTTGGCAACTGGCTCATATTTATGACGTTTGCAGTGTCCCGGAGTCATGTGACCTTCTGACAAATGAAGCCAATGGGGAAGCCAGAGTCACTTAACAACCGTGTTATTAACTTAACCACTTCAGTAATTCACTTATCAACGGTGGCAAGAAAGGTTGTAAAAGGGGGGAAAACTCAGCTATCTCACTTAGTAACAGAAATTGTTATGCTCAATTGTGGGTGTAAGTCAGTAGTGGGTTCTAAATCCCATCGCTACCGGTTGGCAGCCCGCGCGACGCTTCTGGGCATGCGCAGAAGCTTCCTGGACGGGTGGGCGGAGCTTCCTGGATGGGTGGGCGGAGCCTCTCACCACCACCACTACCAGTTCGCTGACCTCAAGAGACTGAGAATCTCCATAGACATTTAACTATGCACTTTGAGATGAACACCGTTCGAATGGTGCAGGAGTATGAATGGATTTCCAGAAAAATTGCAGACTACAGGAACCATTTGTGCTTCAGTTTGAGATATAGGCACTACTCAGGTGACCCTGAAGACACAGATAAACCTCCAAGTGGCCTCAACCACTCTCTAAAAGAATGCAAATGACCACTGTCTGTAAGGAATATTAATCCTTCCATTCCCCATCAAAGCCGAAGAAGCTTCTTGGATGAGAAGCAAAATGTCTTCAAAGAAAAAAACAACCAAGTCCAGTTGCCTCTTGAAAAGAGCACCTTTGGGACCTCCAGTGATGGAGCATCCACCACTTCTGAAGGCAAACTGTTCCACTGGTCTATTGTTCTCATTATCTCCTCAATTCTAGGTTGCTTCTCTCCTTGATTAGTTTCCCTCCATTGCTTCTTGTCCTGCCTTCTGGTGCTTTGGAAAATGAGTTGCTAAATTCAGGGCAACCTGGTTAAGCATGTCGTGTGAGTGCAGCTATTAACACTCCCCAACGATTTCTTCTGACATGATCAATGTTTGTGTGCTAAGAAGCATTTTATAATGGTGACTTTTTAAAAACTTGGTTGTTGCTGACTTCATGGAAACCACGTAGTGTTCTTAGCAAAAATACAGAAGTGATTTCCCTTTGCCTTTTTTTTTCCAGAATTTTCTTTTGCTTCCAGCCCTGAGGTTTCTGAACGGCTCTTATCCAAGTATTAACAAGTTCTGACTTGCTTTAGTTTTTTCCAAAATCAGCCACCAGTTACTTAAATCAGTGTTTCTCAACCTTGACAATGTGAAGATGTAGGGACTTCAACTCCCAGAATTCCCCGGTCAATATGCCAGCTGGGGAATTCTGGGACTTGATGTCCACACATCTTCAAGCTCCCAAGGTTGAGAAAACACTGATAGATAGATAGATAGATAGATAGATAGATAGATAGATAGATAGATAGATAGATAGATAGATAGATAGATAGATAGATAGATTGTCACGATGTGAATTATTGCCAGTTGTGCATCTCTATGTTTTTCTGTTTCTTGTATCTATGGTCAAGCAGACGTATGATATATTCTACTACGCATGTCTGCATTCCAGAGGTCTACTCCTTTCCTTTTCTCATCGCCATTTCTACCGGAGGTAGAAGTGATTTATTTCCTTAGCCGATAAAATGTAGTCCTAATAAGAATTCTTTATTATTTTTCTACTGAAATAAATATTTTGTTAATTAGATTTGAATCTCGGGTTTTATTTTCTAAGTAAGTATGTTTTCAAAGAAGCGACGATCCATTGACCTCCGGAGTGATTTCTCCGCTTAACATAGATGATAGAAAGAAAGAAAGAATTCTTTATTGGCCAAGTGTGATTGGACACACAAGGAATTTGTCTTTGGTGCATATGCTCTCAGTGTACATAAAAGAAAAGATAATCTAGATAATGCCACGTATCTAGGCATTGAGGGGAATGTAAATATTTGTAAACTCCTTATGTATGCATGACAGGTAGTATTCAACTTACGACCAAAACTGAGCCCAAGTTTTCCATTGCTCAAGCAAGACAGTTGTTACTAGAGTTTTGCCCCATATTTATGACCTTTCGTGCCACAGTTGTTAAGTGAATCACTGTAGTTGTTAAGTTAGTGTAGGAAGTTAGCACCCACCCCTCTCCTGGAGGAATGAAATATCCTGAGAAATATTAAAAAGGCAGAATATTATTCTATATATCCCTGGAAACATGCTTTTAGACAGGAAAAGACTCACTCTTAGTAGCCCCCACTTTTGTCAATAGGCCATTAAGGACTGGGCCCAGCTCACTCATCCCCCCCCCACCTTCGTCAATGTGCCTGGACCAGTCTATTCTACATAACAAAAATATACTTCTAATACAGCCATATTAGGAATTGCCCAAAGCCCTTTCATTACACCACATGGGACTGAGAAGATTACATCAGCTGAGCCTGGGACTCAGGACAGCCCACAAGAGTTGCCCCAACATGCCCCTGGGAGTCTGACAGCCAATGGGATACATTTCTGCACAGGAACAGGAAACTAGGAGATGGGGCCCAACAGAGGTCATAAAACCAGGAGACTCAGCATCTTTTCCTTCCTTTTCTCTTCACCCAACATCTGGAAGCATGTGATCCACCTTTTCTGTTCAGGAGCTCATGCCATGTGCTCCTGCCCACCATTAAAACCTTCTTTCCAAGCAACTTCCATGAATCCAGTGTCTTTTCCCCCCCACTTGGAACTGAACCCAGAAGGATATTCCTTACAACATTAGTAACACAGTTGTTAAGAGAATTGGCTTTCCCATTGACTTTGCCTGTCAGAAGGTCACAAAAGGTGATCTCATGACCCTGGGACATTGCAACCGTCGTAAATACATGACAGTTGCCAAGCATCCAAATTCTGATTGTGTGACTATGGGGAAGACGCAAAGACCATAAGTGTGAAAAACTATCATAAGTCACTTTTTCAGTGCCATTGTAACTTCAAGCGGTCACTAAACAACTGGTTGTAAGTAGAGGACTATCTGTAGTAAGAAGGAGCTGGATCAAATAATTCCTTGGGTTGTTTTTCAGAACCTTTCCTGGTTCTCCTACTCAGCTACTTAGAGTGAGTTGGTTTTCCTCCGTTCCTGCCTTTATGGTTCTGCTCTCCATAAATGGGTCAGACAGATGGTTCATTAGTTTGAAGGAAGCCTGGATTCCTCATCTCATATAAATATGAGATGAAAAAGACACCAAATAAAATCAGATTCTGAGCACCAATATGGAGATGGTTTTCTATTATTACTCACACAAGGCTGTGTACTCAAAATTGTATGGCATGCGCCAGAGGTGGGTTCCTGCCGGTGCTGTTAATAGCTGTTGTTCGGCACAGAGCCGAAGACGCTGCTGCCGTTCGTGGCGTGGGGGCTTTCCCCGGGCGCTGCCACTGCCCGCATGGATGCCGCCAATTGCGTTCTTTTGCCCTCTGCGCATGCGCAAAGCGTTCTGCATGCGCAGGGCAAAAGAATGCAATTGGCGGCGTCCATGCAGGTGGGGAAAGCGCCCGGGGAAAGCTCCCATGCCGCGAACGGCAGCAGCGTCTTCGGCTCTGCGCCGAACAACAGCTATTAACCGCACCGGCAAAAACAGGCAAAAACCCACCTCTGGCATGTGCCAACCCATGTTTATTCCGGGATTTCTTCCTACCACCAAAGAAATTTACATTTCCTATTACGTATCATAGTTTGATCATGTGAAAGCGGTTTGTGGCTAACACCCCTCATTTTTATCGTCAGTCGGTTTGATGAAATAACGATTTCTCGCCTCTTTCCACATATCTGCTGGAGGAGTGCCCTAAAATGTCTTCTTCAAGGAAGCATCTTTTGGAAATCCTTTTGAAAAAGCACTTTTGTGATTTCCAACAGGTGTTTGTTTGGTTTTTTTTTTAAATCCTACACTCTGGACAATCCTTGTTTTCACTGCGGAAATGTTACGGGGAGGCCTGTGACTCAGCACAGGCAAAATTTCTCCGCTGTCCAGTTTTGACATGCCCAGGAAATCGACTACGGATGTGCCTAATCAGTAGATTAATCAGATATGTCACCGTGCTTCCTGAATTATTTGTCTAACGATTCCCAAAGAAAAGCTCAAAACAGTGCAGCTTTAATAGGGTCCTTTGCAGGGGTGAAATGCTACTGGTTCGGCCCGGTACAGGCATACCGGTAGCGGCGGCCACCCGTGGTTCGGAGAACTGGTAGCGGCGGCAGCATGAGGCTCCGTTCACCCGCCCAGATGTCGCCATTTTCTTTTTTTAATCTTCTGCGCATGCGTAGAGGGTGAAAAAGCGCACACAACGCGGGCTCTTCCGAACTGATAGGGAAAGTAAGTAGATTTCACCGCTGGTCCTCTGCCTTCCTTCTTCTTCTCAAAGTTGTAAGCTTATATTTTGCACTTTCTCTGCCTGGCTATATTCCAGCGTGGTGGGAAGGAGGACAGGAATTAGCACCAGGCGGGGAAAAAAACCTGAAATGTTTTCCCCTGCTGGTTTTCTCTCAATCTGCCGAAAGAAATTTGACTTTCCGAACGAGGCCAGGGTGATGTTCCCGCACTTACTTAGTGATGAAAGGAGCAAGGAGTTTGGAGGAATGACCTGTCTTTTTACTGTAAAAGCCTCTCTAAAAATTTTCTCTGGCTTTCCACACTTCTGCTGGCCTTCATTCCATGAGACGTTATTATTGTTAACATCCCTTCGTCTGCCATTTCTGTGTTTGCAGTCTGGTTTTATAGTTTTTAATGTTTTTAATTGTTAATAATGATATTGGTTTTTGGTATTTATTTAGCTTTGTTGTACACTGCCCAATTATTAAGTGAAATGACTTGCCTCCCGAAGATGTGGGTGCTCCAACACTGGGTTTTTTTAAAGAAGAGATTGAACCACAATTTGCCTGAAATGTTATAGCGCAGTGTTTCTCAATGTTGGCAGCTTTAAGATGGGTGGGCTTCCATTTTCAGAATTCCCCAGCAAGCATGAATTCTGGAAGTTGAAGTTCACCCATCTTAAAATTGTCTAGGCTGAGAAACCCTGGTATAGCGTGTGCTTGTGGAGGAGGTTGAACTAGAAGACCTCCAAGGTCCCTTCCAACTCTGTTATTCTGTTGTTTCTGTTGTATTTCTGAAATATTTCTGTTACTTCAGGGGTGGGTTCCAACTTACCTCGCTGCCGGTTTGCTTCCTCCCGCAGTGCATGGCCGCACTTCGTGGCCACGCACACGCATGCACAGTGCAAACCCCCCCCCCAAATTTTTTTAAAATAAAAATGCCAAAAACAAGATGGCGACCACATGCACAGTGCTGGAAACTCAGCTTCTGTGCATGGGCAGAAGAAAATAAATTTTACAAAATTGGAAAAAAAATCAGAAAAAAATTAAAAAAAAAAAAGATGGTGGCGCCCACAAACAGGCACTGACTGATCTGGTTCGGTGATGTCGTCGTGACATCATCAGCGGGTTACTACCGGTTCAGGCGAACTGGTCTGAACCAGGAGGAACCCACCCCTGTGTTACTTGCTTTGTGACTTGGGTGACTACATAAATTAGACAAATAAAGTGAAGATTTAATTAGAAGATATCAAGACCTCAGACTTCTGCAGTAGAAGCAGGGAACAAGTGACAGCATAATACAAATTACAGGGGTTGTGCACTACGTGACATTTGCACACTATAATAATAATAACAGAGTTGGAGGGGACCTTGGAGGTCTTCTAGTCCAACCCCCTGCTTACGCAGGAAACCCTACACTACTTCAGACAGATGGTTATCCAACATCTTCTTAAAAATGTCTAGTGTTGCTATTGCTGTGTTTCACGTGACATCATTGTGATTTGTATTGGACACTTACATTAAGAGGGAACCTCTCCCTTGAAGTTATCTCAGGATAAAGCTGCTTCTGCAAGGGTGTCCTACCAGGGAAAACTGGTTGGAGAACAGCTTCTCCTTGAGAATTTCAGAAAAAAATTATCCATCTGCTTTCTCTGCTGGAAACATTGATGGAGAATTTATAGGTAGGGGCAGGACAACTGAATAAGAGAATAATAGAATAACAGAGTTGGAAAGGGACCTTGGAGGTCTTCTAGTCCAACCACCGGCTCAAGCTCAAGACCCTACACCTAGGGTCTGCAACCTTAAACACTCAAAGAGCCATTTGGACTCCTTTCCCACAGAAAAGAAAACACCAGGAGCCACAAAACCTGGGTGGGCATGGCCAACTCAAGGTCACTTCCACCAGTCACATGACCCCCTAGCCACGCCTATCCAGCTGGTCATTAGGGCAGAGAACCGGTTGTTAAAAAACACCGGGAACCACAAAACCCTTCTGACATCTCTCTCTCTCCCCCCTCCCTCCCTCCCTCCCCCCTCTCCCTTCCTCTCTCTCTCTCTGTATCTCTCTGTCTCTACCCCGGCCGCTTCTCCATACCCCGCTGTCGCCCTTACCTTCTCAGGCCAGGCAAGGAGTGACTGGCAGGGGAGAATGAGGGGCAGGGCCAGCCAGTGGTGGGATCACCTGACAGGGAGCCACAGCAGAGGGCCCAAAGAGCCGCATGCGGCTCCGGAGCCACAGGTTGCTGACACCTGCATACCATTTCAGAAAAATGGTTGTCCAATCTCTTCTTAAAAACCTCCATTGATAGAGCATCCACAACTTCTGGAAGCAAGCAAGCAACTTGATTAATTGTTCTAAGTGTCAGAAAATTTCTCCTTAGTTCTAGGTTGCTTCTCTTCTTGATTAATGTCCATCTATTGCTTTTTGTTCTGCCTTCAGGTGCTTTGGAGAATAGGTTGACTCCTTCTTCTTTGTGGCAGCCTCTCAAATATTGGAAGACTGCTATCATGTCACCCCTAGTCCTTCTTTTCATTAAACTAGACATATCACATTCCTGCAACCATTCTTCCTATGTTTTAGCCTCCAGTCCAAGAGCCACAACTGTATAGAGGGGGAGGGAGGTGTTAGACTAGGAGTAAGAAGAGGTGTACAACTCCTGGCATTATCAGAGAGAAATGAGCCATGTAATGATTAAAAAAAATGTAATCATAAAGTTTTATGGAATACAGAATGTATTTTAAATTATTTAAACATTTTTGAACGGCTTCCCATGAAAAACAAAGACTCTCAAAATAGTTTACAAGAAAAGGTCCAGACAGCAAAACATACCTATAGTAGATCCAAAACAGAATTAAAATCAGGCATTGCTAAAACATGGAAAATGTTAAAGAAGGTTAAAGAATATTAAAATCATTCATACATAAAGATACAATCACTCCTGACTATGTGATCAAGACCTCCGGGGTCAATCGCAACTTGACACACAACTTCATAAATGATAAAAGAGGGTGTCTCTTTTATATATATGAAAAGATGATACACAATGATAAATGATAAATGAAGCAGAAAATGAGAGAGAGAAATTCTGTTGAGGATATTCAGGACTGGTTGAGAGTTTTCAGGAGATATTTTTCTAGGGATAAGGAATTTTTTGTTCTTTCTTCTTTTGGGAGGGGGATGGGTGGGTTCCTATTACGCATAACATGTGTTTTTAAAGGTGTGCGGTTTTTAAAAAATGCAAACTGGAGCATCTGACAGTTATCAAAATCAAAGAAAGGGGAAAGAGAATTTTAACCCTTTGATCTTCTGCTGCAAAGCTGAAAACACTCCATTTGCGGTTTGCATAGGAAGGCATATCCTAGAATTGTGAAATGTGAGGGACTCTGGAAGAGACCTTGGAGATAATCTAATCAAGCCTTATCCAGGACAGAAATTTATGACTTCAGGATCATCAGAGGTTGGTGGTTTGGCCTCTGATTAAATACCTCTGAAAGAAGAGGACAACCAGCAGCAAGATGGAGGAACTCAACTCCTTGAATACAGCTCATCTGTCTGGAACCCTCACCGCATATTGGACATAAATACATTAGAAAGTGTCCAGAGATACTTTACAAGAAGAGTCCTCCACTCCTCTACTCCCAACAGAATACTTTACGCAACCAGACTTGAAATCCTGGGCTTAGAAAGCTTAGAACTACGTCGCCTTTGGCACGACCTAAGCATAGCTCATAAAATTATACGCTACAACATCCTTCCTGTCAATGACTACTTCAGCTTCAACCACAAGAATACACGAGCACATAACAGATACAAACTCAAAGTGAACCACTCCAAACTTGACTGTAGAAAATATGACTTTAGCAACAGAGTGGTAAATGCCTGGAACTCACTACCTGACTCTGTGGTTTCGTCACCAAACCCCCAAAACTTTACCCTTAGACTGTCCACTGTTGACCTCACCCGATTCCTAAGAGGTCAGTAAGGGGCGTGCATAAGTGCACCAGCATGCCTACCGTCCCTGTCCTACTGTCCTATTGTCCTGCTTATCAGTACCCATCTTATGTATATAAACAATGTTATATCTATGTATATTACCAACATGTACTTGACAAAATAAATAAATAAATAAAATAAAATAAAATAAATAAAACTACAGCCAAGATGGGGCTGGAAGATTTGAGGGACCAGGCGGGGAGACATCTACCTGGATGGATCTATCTATGTCACTGGTATCCAACATTGGCCACTTTAAGGCTTGTGGACTTCAACTCCCAGTATTCATGGGAACATGGTTGGTGTCAGGGTTCCAAACAGCATTCAAACTTAAATCAGAGTCCGAGGCAAAGTATTCCTCAAAGTTCCAATTTATTAGTGAAGCCATGCTGGCACCACCGTGGGAATATCCGAATCTGACGATCCCAAAGTTTCCCACCCAGTTGAAAGTTCACACCCTTCTCCCCCACCCCCAAATCCGTCACGTTGCCCACTCAGGTTCTGCCAATGTGGCTGTTCCTCCTCCCAGCTTCCGGACAGGTGGTGGACAAAGGATGACCTTGAGTATCTAGAAAGAATGTGTTGTGGCTACATTTGCTCCCTCATGAATTCACCCCTCCCAGATTCCCATAGTCATCAGGCCTTCTAAAGAGTGAATGTGGCGAGCCGATGCTATCCCCCAACTTCTGCATCCGCTCGACAGTTGGCTAGGAAATTCTGGGAGTTGAAATCGACAGATCTTGAAGTTGCCAAAGTTGGACATCCCTGATCTATGTGGTCACTAAGAGACACACCGAATCAATTGTCCATAATCAGAAGATGGAACTGCTTTCTGAAGTTCTTCGTATAAACATGGCTTCTCCATAACTACATAATTTCCTTCTCTGATAAAGTCCCAAACTTCATGGCTTCTTCTCTTCTTCAAAACTGAAGAAGCTTCTTGGATGAGAAGCAAAACATTTTCAAGGGGGGGGGAAAGCAAGAAAGTCCAGTTGCCTTTGGGGGAAAAGCACCTTTGGGACAACTATGACCTAGATTAGTGGTTCCCAACCTTTTTGTGATCGAGTACCACTTGGAGGTCCCGTACAGTCGTCGCGTACCACCTGGTTCCAGAGAAACTAAATTCGATCAGATAGCACTTTATTTCCATAATTGTACCGTTCCTTTTTTGGCCCCGCGCTGCCTGGACCAGGTGGGTGGCATGTGGCAACAGTTGCAAATCGTTGCCAGATTATCTTGTGTTAGGCAGTAAACATTTTTGTGAAGTAAAAAATAACTAACTAAAAATCGTTCATGACCCCGAAAGTGTTCGCGTACCACCTGGAAGGCCCTCGCGTACCACTAGTGGTACACGTACCACAGGTTGGGAACCACTGTCCTAGATGATTGAAAATATGTGTAGACAGTCTTCTTTTTGGATTTACTTGCATGTAAGAAGTCAAGGACAGGCTCCTGAAGAGAAGACTGCACAGTAAAACACAGGACATTGACACACACATGTCTTTTCTATAGGTAAAGATTCCCCTCGCACATATGTGCTAGTCGTTCCCGACTCTAGGGGGTGGTGCTCATCTCTGTTACAAAGCCAAAGAGCCAGCGCTGTCTGAAGACGTCTCCGTGGTCCTGTGGCTGGCATGACTAAACGCTGAAGGCACACGGAACGCTGTTACCTTCTCACCAAAGGTGGTCCCTATTTTTCTACTTGCATTTTTTACGTGCTTTCGAACTGCTAGGTTGGCAAAAACTGGGACAAGAAACAGGAGCTCACTCCGTTACATGGCGCCAGGGATTCAAACCGCCGAACTGCCGACTTTTCTGATCAACAAGCTCAGTGTCTTAGCCACTGAGCCACCACATCCCTTTTCTATACCTAGTAGCAATATATGTAAGAATACCATGAATCCTTTCACCAAAATTCTCTTCTATGGTTGAATGCCAAAGAGTTAGGAAAACATACAAGAGAATTTTTTTTTTGCGCACAACACTGTTAAATACCAGTTGGCAGCAACTGCTGGAGGGGTTTATTTCCCCCCTCCCCAGTTGTGGGTTTCTCTGAGGTATGTAGTTATTCTTTTTGGGAAACAGGATGTGAGTCTTCAAAGGCCATAGTTTTTCCTCGATGGCACGAACTGCTGACCAGCACTCCGAGACAGGAATTTGTTGCGTATCCTTAGGTCAAGTTGAACTTTACTTCCAACCAAACTGGTCTCTTTTTTTAAAAAAAAAACTTGCACGTGGCTGTAAGAAGAGGATGCTACAGAAGGGAAAAAAATCAGGAAGCTCCTGCTGGAATAAGAACAACCTTGACCAACTTTGGAAACAAAGTCCACCCGTTAAGTTCACTCAGTTGCCAGGTTCTCAAGGTCGAAGATGACAATGTTATGGAAATTAGGCTGGCTGAAGTTTGTCTGTTGGTCTGTCTGTGTTTTTGCAGAATTTTAGTAACAGAGGCCCGTCCCTCCATTTCAGTCAGGACAGAGAGAGGGGGAGGAACATAAACTAGCTTCTTTATGAATCAAGAGAGAGGTTGATGGTACACTGTTGTGCAACTCACTCCCAGGAATATCGGCCAGGCCTGTTTACATATCTTCAAACCCCCCCCCCCATCCTTTTTAATGAAGCCCCCCTTCCCTTCCTCCCCTCCGCTGCTTTCTCCACCTCCCTTTCATTGGCTCTTTATGAGCTCTTCTGAAAGGCTCAAGTGTTTACTCTGGACCGGCTTGTGGTATTTCATCTGCCTTTCCCGTGATCCAAAGCTGTAAGAGAGAATTCCCCAAAGTCAACTCTACGGGGCCCTTTGGTCCGGATTTCAAGGACCAGGGCCTGGCATTCTTCATGTGTCAAGTTTGCTTAAGGCACCACCCTGCCCCGTCAACCTCTTCCCCGCATGCCACACGGCGAGGTGACAAGTTGTCGGAACGTTTTTTCCCAGCTGAATTCTACAACGGGAGTTCCCTTGCCTTGAGAATGGGGAGTGGGTAAGGATGGGGGTGAACGGGAAACTGACAATGTTTTGAAATTCTTCAATTGTGTCTAACAGAACAAGATAGCACCCCCCTCTCTGCCCCATTCGCTGCAAATGTTGTTTTCGGTGAAATTTCAGTGGGGAATACTTGATTAAAACAAAGTGCTTAGTGCAGCACCATTTCATGGAGAATTTAGCCTTCCTTTCAGGATGCCAGTACTTTGAAAAGTTTTCTTTCTTCCTTTCCCGGAGGGAGGGAAGAGAAATAAATTTTCAAAGGAGTGGACAGAGGAGTGGTCTACTTTATTCCAGGGTTGTCTAGGGAGAGGGGCGAAATTCAATTTCTGCAGATTTTAATGCAACCGTCTTTTGAATTTGCACTTGATAGATTTATCTGCGCTCATCTGGATGCTGCGATCCAGTGCACAGCTCTGAAACTACATCCCAAATATGTGCCCTTTTCCCAGTGTGTTCCTTAGTGGAAATTATTGCACGCAGAAACATTTAAAAAGAAAAACAGTTTGCAAAAATGTGCGCATTGAGAAAAGTTGTATATAAAAAGGACACCTATATATGAAAAAAAATGTATATATATATTTTAAAAAGGGTGGGGGATAGAGTACTATTGGATAACTAGATTCTGACTGGGGTTTGGGGTTTAAACATTTCTATGGAGCGGTCTGCTCTCTTTTCTGTTAGATTTTTATTTTACTCCCTTCTTGTACAAAGCAGTCTATCCCTCAGACACCGTCTTCAAAGGCAGAACCATTTTCTGCAATGCGGGACACGTGGCAACATTATGTGAAAGCCACATAATCACAGGGCTTTTGGCCATGACTCAGTGCTCTCCACCCATCCTAAACCAGCCAGAAACTGTACTAGGTTAAATTGGCTACCTTCATTTCTGATTCTTACCCTGCCCGTTTACTATGTGTCGGACATGGTAAGGATAGAAATTGGTAGATTCCCCTGGTTTTATTTCCTTACATCCCATCAAACATTATCGGCTGGCCAGAAAATAGCCACCGGTCAATTTCTGTAATGTGCCATGGCAATTATGCGAGGGAAAAGGTGAGTTTTGACAAATGGCTAGAATTGATACAACACTTAATGACTTAATGACTTGATACAACAGTTAATGACAATCATTAAGTGTTGTAGCTCATGATTCTTGACAAATGTATCTTTTCTTTTATGTACACTGAGAGCATATGCACCAAAGACAAATTCCTTGTGTGTCCAATCACACTTGGCCAATAAAGAATTCTATTCTATTCTATTCTATTCTATTCTATTCTATTCTATTCTATTCTATTCTATTCTATCGTTACTTGTTGCTTGTATCCTTGCGATTTATATTAATATTGATTATTTCCTGATTGCTTATTTGTACCCTATGACAATCATTAAGTGTTGTACCTCATGATTCTTGACAAATGTATCTTTTCTTTTATGTACACTGAGAGCATATGCACCAAAGACAAATTCCTTGTGTGTCCAATCACACTTGGCCAATAAAGAATTCTATTTCCTATTTCCTATTAACAGTTTGTGAAAACTTATCCCTGATTTTGCAAGTGTTTTGCTTGGGTGTCTGGAGCTCCTTTTGGGAATGGATTTGGCATCCTTTTCTGGAAGAGTAGTAAAGCGGTGTTCAAAAAGAGCTGGTTTAGTGCTGTTCCTGAAGAGTGCTAAATCTATGTTTAAAGGAGCTATAAAGCCTGGGAAAAGTTATGTCATGAAGCCAGAGAGAGAGAAGAGAGAAGAGAGAAGAGAGGAGAGAGGAGAGGAGAGGAGAGGAGAGGAGAGGAGAGAGAGAGAGAGAGAGAGAGAGAGAGAGAGAGAGAGAGAGAGAGAGAGAGAGAGAGAGAGAGAGAGAGAGAGAGAGAGAGAGAGAGAGAGAGAGATGGCTTATGGCGCAGCTATCACGGTTCATCTCCTAATGCTCTGCTGTTCTTCAAACTGATCCAGCTAGTTTCTAAGCTGGAGATTGGTTTGGAATCATTCTGAACGTCCTATTCTAAGGTTCCTCCTTGTAACTTGAAAATATCTTTGGCACCCTGCAAAGGCCCAGCAACATAAAAGGGGTTCAAGATTGCCTCATTGCATGGTAACTCCCATCTCCTTTTTCCAGTATTTCTTTGCCTCTGGGCACATCCACCACATGTGGCAGTACATCCCCAGATCTTGCTTACATTTCCAAAATTTTGCGGATAAATTTGGATACATTTTCGCCAGTCTTGCCGGAGGTAAGTGCCATCTATAGAACATCTTATATGTATTTTCTTCGTAGGATGATGACATAGTTATCTTGTAATTTTGGTCCCATAATTTTTCCCAATATTCCAATTTAATTGTGTGGCCAAAATTTTGTGCCTCATTGCATGGTAACTCCCATCTCCATCTCCACTCTCCTCTTAACTTTAATCTATCCAACAAGTGCCAGTGGATCTCTGTGTGAGTGGAACACTGGCATTTGATTCCAGTTACATCAGCTTATATTGTGAGAAATGGTTTCCACATCGGGCGAGCTGGAGTGATGGACTATAATGAAATGTCAGTTGCTGAGGAAGAAGAAAGGGGAGGAAGAGGAAAGGCAGCACAGTCCAGAGACAGATAGGAAGAGAGTAAAGGTTGCCACTCCCTAGAATCTGCCAAGGTATATCTGTAAGGCTGTGAGTAGTAAAGGTTTAGTCCGGCAACGTTCTGTCTATTATATGTAAGCAAAGGGAAAAAACCCTGAAATCTAGCTGAATTGTTTCACATCGTTCTTAGGTTTAGCTTGTCATACATACACAAACACATAAAGGTAAAAGTTTCCCTTGTCCAGTTGTATTCAACTCTAGGGGGCAGTGCTCATTTCTGATTCTTAGCCGAGGGAGCTACCGTTGTCCGAAGACACTTCTGTGGTCATGTGGCCAGGTGCACGGAACATTGTTACCTTCCGACCAAAGTTGTACCTATTTATCTACTCGCATTTGCATCAGGGGTGGGTTGCTCACTTACCGATACCGGTGTGCTGCGCGCACATCTCCATGTTTTGGGCGCGCGCGTGCTTGCTACACAAACACCCCCCCTCGTGCGATTTTGCTTCCGCGCATGCGTGGAAGCAAAATCTCGCCGAAATCTCTTTCGCACGGTTGTCCCTTCACAAGATTTCAGTGAGATTTTGCTTCTGCGCATGCGCAGAAGCAAAAAAGCCCAAAACTTCTCACAAAAAGATGGTGACGCGCGCGACGGACTGGCGGAGACAGCACCAGAGCGGTCTCGAGCAAATTGCGCAATCGGCTGCTCCCTACCGGAGCTATGCACCGGACAGTTCTGGTAGGAACCCACCACTGATTTGCATGCTTTCAAACTGCTGGGCAGGAACTGAGCAGGAGCCAAGGCAAGGGATGGAAGCTCACCCCATTGTGCGATGCTCGGGTCTCAAACCCGGGCTGTCAGCTTTCCTACTGATAAGCTCAGTATCTTTAACTGCTGAGTCATCATGCCCCCTACACATACACATATACATACATATACAAATATACATACATATACACATATAAATGCACATACATATACATATATAGCACTATAGCACTTAGACTTATATACTGCTTCATAGTGCTTTACAGCCCTCTCTAAGCGGTTTACAGAGTTCAGCATATTGCCCCCAACAATCTGGGTCCTCATTTTACCGACCTCAGAAGGATGGAAGGCTGAGTCAACCTTGAGCCGGTGAGATTTGAACAGCTGAACTGCTGAACTGCAGTGCTGCATTTTAACCACTGCGCCACCTCGGCTCATATATACCTACACATAGGCATAAATTTACATATAATCAGAATTATTCTTGCAATGTTGGAGAGGTTTTACTAAAAAGGCCTTTCCTTCATTTGTGGTAGGCAGATGCTAAACCTATACCCCTTTGGAATTAAATTTTGGGGGAGATAAGTACCATTACTAATGAGAGAAGTGACTGCTCCCCGGGGTTAGGCTTACTGCATTTACGTACAAGACCGAATCTCAAGCTTAAAAATATGGAACTTCTTGTCTGTTTAATTTTAGCAGCTAAAATAATAATTGCCCAACATTGAAAAATTCTAGATAACATAACAATTGAGATGTAGATTAATAAGGCCTTTTCAATTGTCACATTAGAGACAAAATTAGAAAGTTAAAATAATGAAACATCAAAGGCAGATGTGCCTTTGCCATTGCACTCTGTTTCTACTTGCAAACGAAAGTAAAGGCAATGCCAAGAATTATTATTATTTATTTAATTTTAATGGATGTGTTTATCCCAAACATGTCACAACCTCCACAGGCAAGCTGTTCCACTGGAGAGCGATCAACCAGTGGAACAGCTTGCCTGCAGAGGTTGTGAGAGCTCCAACACTTGAGACTTTCAAGGAGAGATTGGACTGCCATTTGTCCGAAATGGTGTAGGGACTCCTGCTTGAGCAGAGGGTTGGACTAGATGACCTACAAGGTCCCTTCCAACTCTAATAATCTGTAATCTGTAATCTGTAAAATGTTTACACTCAGTTACTGATGATGGACCCATTACCTCCATTGGAAGTGGGTTCCAAGCTTCCACTACTCTTTCTGCAAAATCCTGCTTCCTAACATTACTTTTGAACTTCCTTCCTTTCAGCTATGGCCCTGTATTCTGGATTTTTGCTTAATATCTTCTATATCATTTTCCCCTCCCTGCTTCTTGGTTTTATGTTATTTAGTTACATAGGCAGGAGACATCAGGCATTAATGAATATTGCACATTTCAATGCCGCTTGAGCAAGTCGTAAATCAGTGTTTTTTTCAAACTTGGCAAAGAGATGTGGATTTCAACTCCCAGAATTCCCCAACCAGCATGTTTGCTGGGGAATTCTGGGAGTTGAAGTCCATACCCATCAAATTTGTCAAGTCTAAGTAACACTGGCATTAAAGTAGAGCAAATGGGAGAATTTTCACAGTAGGGGGGGGGGAATATATAAGAGAAAGGTTTGAAGGCCTCCTTTTCCCAGTCATACAATGTTTTTCATACAATGCTCTGAAAGCATTCAATCATGCATTCTTCGCTGTCTTCCATGCTTGCTAGAATCCAAATAAAAACTTAATCGCTTGGTTTTGCTGAATGGAGAAATTAGATCCATTTCTACCCAAGGCAGAGCATGTAACCAAAGAGAGGAGAGGGAAAAAAATACATAGAGAAGAAAATAAACTCCTTTCCCCTCCTAATTGTTCCACTTTGGGTCTCTTGTGGGAGAGATTATCCCGAGGAACCGAGGAGTGGGATAAAAACAGATGAATATTTTTTTGGGAAAATGTTTATCTCCTCTGAAAAGATGCTGCATTTGGCAAGGAGACGTTGGCTATCTTCGTGAGCTTAATTTCAGGCACAAGATTGGACTCGTCCTTCATGCAGATGTGCAAATTGCTAACAAACTTATCTGTTTTGCTATTTTGTTAGTAGGGCATTATTTCAGTCTGGCATTGTTTTCCATATCTTCCACATATATATTCATTCTCTCTCTCTCTCTCTCTCTCTCTCTCTCTCTCTCTCTCTCTCTCTCTCTCTCTCTCTCTCTCTCTCTCTCCCACCCTCCCTCCCTCCCTCTCCCTCCCTCTCTCTCTCTCCCCATAAACATGGAAAGTGCCATAAACAATAAAATAAACACACAAATGCATCATATCTGTGCGTGTGTGTCCACATTTGTATTTATTTTGTAGCCATCTTTTGTTTACAGTGTCTCATAACCCATGAAGTTTTCCTTATTTGTGCAACAGATACTATTGTTTCTCTCAGAAACTTTAAAAAAGAAAGAAAAAGAAAAATGGAGATTGCAGCTGCATGTTTGGGGTTTGGATGTATGCATTATTCAAGCATTTTTAAAAGCAGATTAATAAATGCCTGAACTAAAGGGTTCCACGCCCCCAATTGCCCCAAGATTAGAGTACTGTAACCTGTTCTACATGGGACTCCCTTTGAAGACCATCTGGAAATGGTTAGGACAAAATGTGCCTGGCAGGCTAGTAGCAGGTGAGAGGCGCTAATATAATTGATCACGCATTTTTTGGAATTCAAGTTCAAAGTGCTGTTTTTAACCTATAAAGTCCTTCACAGCTTGGTTCCAGGTTATCTGAGAGATTGTCTTTTACAACAGGATCAGAGGTGGGTTCCTCCCGGTTCGGGCTGGTTCGCCCAAACCGGTAGCAAACCGCTGGTGATGTCACGATGACATCACGGAACCAGTTCGGTCGGTGCCAGTCCGTGGGCGCCGCCATCTTTTTTTAAAAAAAAAATCAATTTTGGGGGGGGGAGGTTTCCGGGGTTTTTTCCTTCTGCGCATGTGCAGAAGCCGACTTTGCGGCACTGCAAATGCGTCACCATCTTGTTTTCGGGGGGGTTGGAATTTTTTTGGATTTTTTTTCACTGTGCATGCGTGCCCATGCGGCGCACCCACGCAGCTCACCCATGCAGCACATCCACGCGGCACGGGAGGAAGCAAACCGGCAGCGAGGTAAGTTAGAACCCACTCCTGAACAGGATGGTGGTCTCGTGTGGGAGATCCAGGGAGGGGATCAGAGGGTCCCAATCCTGCAAGGGGACCTAGACTTCTGGTGTATTTGTTAGTTTCTTTATTTGTTAAATTTTTATGCCCCACATCTCCCTTGTAAGGTGACTCTGGGCAGCTGATGGAACCGTTTGTTGCTTGGAGGCTCACCTGAATCTTCTCTTCAGGACATCAGTGGGGTGCCAAGATGATGTTGTTTAAGGTTATAAACCGAAATTCTGAGGTTTGATTGCATGATGATGTTGAGCGGCTGTTTCACTGTGCTGATTTATGTTCAAGCCTGAAAGCAAAGAATTACACATGGTGATTTTTCCAAGCTGAGTTCCTTATTCTTTCACACCTAGAAACAAAATCTTGCCAGACTGAAGACTCTACTATCTGCATCCACAATATACTCTCTGAACTATTCATTTATTAGATTTTATCTGGCCCTTATTACTTTGTTAGAGCCGTGGTGGTGCAGTGGCTAGAATGCAGCATTGCAGGCTAACTCTGCTGACTGCCAGTAGTTCAATTCTCACCAGCTCAAGGTTGATTCAGCCTTCCATTCTTCCGAGGACGGTAAAATGTGGACCCAGATTGTTGGGGGCAATGTACTGATTCTGTAAACCCCTTAGAGAGGGCCGTAAAGCACTGTAAAGTGGTATATAAGTCTAAGTGCTATTGCTAAATGCTATTGCTGTAAGTAACTCAAAGCAGTGAACATAGACAATAATTCTTCTTCCTCCTATTTTTTCCACAACAACCCTGTGATTTGTCTGAGAGAGAATGACTGGCCCAAAGTCACCCAGATGGTTTTCAGGCCTAAGCACAACTAGAATTCACATTCTCCTGGTGATTGGTTCAAAGTCACCCAGCTGGCTTTTATGCTTAAGGAGGGACTATAACTCACTGTCTCCTGGTGATATTTATGTCAGGCCAAAGCCATCTTTGACTGGAGCCTTTGGCCTGCCACGTTTTATGCTTAGAATGTATACTTAAGAGCCGAGGTGGCACAGTGGTTAGAGTGCAGTACTGCAGGCTACTTCAGCTGACTGCTAGCTGCAGTTCAGCTGTTCAAATCTCACCGGCTGAAGGTTGACTCAGCCTTCCATCCTTCTGAGGTCGGTAAAATGAGGACCCAGATTGTTGGGGGCAATATGCTGAACTCTGTATTATCAGTCGCATTTGTATGCCGCCCACTTCACAGAGACTCTGGGCGGCTCACAACAATAAAAATTTACATGCAACAATAAATATAAAAAGCATTAAAAACAATGATTAATTAAAACTTTAAAAAACATTAAAAGCAACCATTTAAAAACCCATACAATAATTCATTCATGGGGCCAAGAGTGCTCGATGTTATATTAAAATCATTGGCCCCAGGCCTGTCGACAAAGCCAGGTTTTTAGTGCTTTTCTGAAGGCTGGCAGGGTGGGAATAATGCAGATCTCCGGGGGGGAGTGTATTCCAGAGAGCCAGTGCTGCCACAGAGAAGGCCCTCGTTCGTGGGCCCCCCAGCCGACATTGTTTGGCTGACAGGACCACTAGCAGACCAACTCTGTGGGCTCTAATCGGTCTTAGGGAGGTATGTTGGAGAAGGCGGTCTCGGAGGTAAACTGGTCCTAAGCCATGTAGGGCTTTAAAGGTAATCACCAACACCTTGAATTGCGCTCGGAGACCTATGGGCAGCCAGTGCAGCTCGCGAAGGATGGGTGTCACATGGGTGTATCTAGGGACACCCATCACCACACGCGCTGCCACATTCTGCACTAGCTGCAGTCTCCGAATGTTCTTCAAGGGTAGCCCCATGTAGAGTGTGTTGCAGTAGTCAAGAAAACCGCTTAGAGAGGGCTGTAAAGCACTATGAAGCGGTATATAAGTCTAAGTGCTATTGCTATTGCTATTACTTGCTGTGGAAGCTTGGGAGGGGCATGAGGGATGCAGAGCAGGGGCGGGTTCCTAATTTTTTATTACCACTCTGTCGGCGTGGCTTATTTTGTGGGTGTGGCTTGCCAGCCATGTGACTGGGTGGGCGTGGGCCTCGGGAGCTTGGCAGCGGCCGGAGAAGCAGGGGGGCAATGCAGACCCCGCAGGGGGAGCAGCAAGACCACGGCAGCGGTTCTTCTAGGAGGCTCCGTCCCGCCTGAATGCTTCTCCCCATTCGATGATCCTAGGTTCCTGCTGCCCGTTCCCCCTCCCCTCAGCAGCTCGAGAAGCCTCGAATGTGCGGAAATGCCTGGGATCATCACCGCGCGTTTGTGGCTTCTCAGACTGCTGAAGGGAGGGGAACTGAGATAGGTCCTGCCGCCCATTCCCCCTGCCCTCAGCAGCTCGAGAAGCCTCAAATGTGCAAAAATGCCTAGGATCATCACCACGCGTTTGTGGCTTCTCGGACTGCTGAAGGGAGGGGAATGGAGATAGTTCCTGCCACCCATTCTTTCAGCGTCTCACACGCTCCCTCAGCCATCCTCCCCTGCTTGGACTCACTGTGGGGTAGGAAGGCAGTGCATGCGCAGTGCCAGAAGCTCGGCTTCTGGGCATGCGCAGAAGAATTTTTTAAAAAAAATTTAAAAAAATTTTTTTTAAAAAATGGCGGTGCCCAGGCACCGGCAACTGACCGCACCGGTACTGTGACATCACCAGTGGGCCATTACCGGTGCTATAGAGTGGACCGCACCAGTAGGAACCCACCACTGATGCAGAGACGTAGCCAAAACAAATTCCTTTTAGATTCTCAAGGTCATCCTTTGTCCAGCACCTGCCCGGAAGCTGATGGGAGTAACGGTACACATTGGCAGAAGATGAATGGTCCACGTGATGAACTTGTGGGTGTGGGAACAAGGGAATGAACTTTAAACAGGATGGAGAAACCCTCGTGGCTTTAGATTCGGGTTTCTCACAGATGTGCCAACATGGCTCTGCTAATAAATTGGAACTTTGAGGAATACTTTGCCTCGGACTCTGATTTAATTTTGGATGCTATTTGGAACCCTGACAATTTGATATTTAGTAAAATGCCTGCAATCTTAGGAGCTCAGCTCATATATTACTACAATAAATACATTAGTTTTCCAAGTCTACATTTTCTTCTAAAAAGTAACTGGACAGTGTTTGCACAAAACTTTAAGTAGTATACTTGTTTTTCCCCCCCTTTCATGTCCTGCTTTTGTGAGATTTTCATCAGTGATAGATGAATTTTCTTTTAAAGCCAGTCGAAAAGGCACACCCATAATGTGCTCTTTTGTAGTATTTGTAATAGAAATTCCTGCGTTGAGCTTGTTATTGCTCTTGAGAGAAAGGAACAAACTAGGAAATCTCTTTTGAATCTGGCTGAAATTAATTTATGTCATACACAGAAATGATTACTGACTACCTTGGCAAAAGCAAATTGAGTTCCCTGTCATTTTATTGAAAGCTAAATAGTAATGACCATCAGTCAATTGGTAATCAAATAGTAAGTCAACATATTTCCTGCAGGATTGGTTACCTACTGTTTATTTTTAATTCTGCAGGAGGCACTGAGGTAAATTTTATACCACCGCTTTAGTAAATATTTAGTAAAGGAAAAGTAAAAATTCATTCCTTGATGCCATTGCTTTACATGTAGTCCTTGACTTGCAACCATTTGTTTAGCCACTGTTCCAATTTACAATGGCACTGAAAAAATAGTCCTCAGACTTATGACCAACACAGCATCCACACAGTGATGTGATCAAAATTCAGATGCATGACAACTAACATATATTTATGTTTGCGATAGTGATGAATATCTATAGCTTGGGTGTAGATTGAGGATGGAGAGTCATTCTCAGAGCTTGTGGGTTGATTTGCAAACATTTCATTACCAGGCTAGGTTTCATCTCCAGTGGAATTTCAGGAATGTCAGACCAATCACCAGGAGAATGTGAGTTCTAGTCCCGCCTTAGCTATGAAAGCCAGCTGGGTGACTTTGGACCAATCACTAGGAGAATGTGAGTTCTAGTCCCGCCTTAGTTATGAAAGCCAGCTGGGTGATTTTGGACCAATCACCAGGAGACTGTGAGTTCTAGTCCTGCCTTAGCTATGAAAGCTATGAATTTTGATCGCATAACTGTGGGGATGCTGTGTGTTTCAGGCCTTTCTGAAAAGCAGTGTTGGAAGCAATATCCATCTGGTTCAGTTCCAAGTCGGGAGAAAGACACTGGAGACAAAATGGAGGCTGGAGGCTGATTGGAAAGATGGTCCATTTATTGATGAAGCAGAACCACCAAGCACGTGTGATTCTGGGCAGCTGACCACATGGAGTTGAGAGTGAGGGGTTTTTATACCTTCTCTTGGGCTTTGCATTTGAGCTTCCCGTTCCTGTGCAAGAGCATGTATTCTATTGGCTGTTGTAGGGGTTATGTAGGGGTCATAGCTGGCTCTATAGGTTGTCTGAGCTAAGTTTGGTTGAAGTTTGGAGGGCGATGCAATGTCCTTAGGAGATTGTGCAATTCAATTCAATTCAATTCAACCTTTATTGTCAACGCACAACATGTGTACAATGAGATTGGCTGAGCCTCCCTTCGGGCACCTGCCCCCAACATAAATACATATCAATAACTCACCGTGAAAAAAAGAAAATCCCTAACCCAATAAATCATACTAACAACACACAACCCTCTATACATATATGTGCGTACCATTACATTATAATATATAATATAATGTAGTGAGCTTTGCTGCTAGATGGTAGTGGACTAATCCCATTATGTCCTGAAGTGTCATGTCTTAATCCCATCACCCTGGAGTTGAAAGTCTTTTGTTTTGTAGATAGGCTGGCCCAGTCTTTCTTAATGGGCTCAAAGTATATGCTGGGGGCAGGGAGCTAGGGATCTGAGTTTCTGTCTCCCTTAAGATTTCCATTTCTCTTTTAGGGGAAATATTTTATCCTGCCTTTTTAAATATTTCTCAAAATATTTCATTCTTCTAGGAGTGGGGGTGGCTTCCCACAGCAGGAGATTATTTTGGGCGCCCCTGTAAAATCCTGGAGAACTGATGCCTTCCTCTTTGCATTAAAACAGTAGCGTCCAAGCATGATGGCTGGGGGATTCTGGGAGTTGAAGTCCACAAGTCTTAAAGTTGCCAAGCTTGGACACCCTTACATTAAAACATTTCCACTGCTTATGCAGTTCTTTATAATTTTTGACGAATGTATCTTTTCTTTTATGTACACTGAGAGCATATGCGCCAAGACAAATTCCTTGTGTGTCCAATCACACTTGGCCAATAAAGAATTCCATTCCATTCCATATTCTATTCTATTCTATGCTATGCTATGCTATGCTATGCTATGCTATGCTATGCTATGCTATGCTATGCTATGCTATGCTATGCTATGCTATGCTATGCTATGCTATTCTGTGCTGTGCTGTGCTGTGCTGTGCTGTGCTGTGCTGTGCTATGCTATTCTATGCTATGCTATGCTATGCTATGCTATGCTATGCTATGCTATGCTATTCTATTCTATGCTATGCTATGCTATGCTATTCTATTCTATTCTATGCCATGCCATGCTATGCTATGCTATGCTATGCTATGCTATGCTATTCTATTCTATTCTATGCTATGCTATGCTATGCTATGCTATGCTATGCTATTCTATTCTATTCCTGTTTCTATTCTGTTCTGTTCTTGTTCTTGTTCTTGTTCTTGTTCTTGTTCCTGTTCCTGTTCCTGTTCCGTTCCATGCCATGCCATGCCATGCCATGCCATTCTATTCTATTCCTGTTTCTATTCTGTTCTGTTGTTGTTGTTGTTGTTGTTGTTGTTGTTGTTGTTGTTCTTGTTCTTGTTCCTGTTCCTGTTCCTGTTCCTGTTCCTGTTCCGTGCCGTGCCATGCCATGCCATGCAATGCCATGCCATGCCATGCCATGCCATGCCATGCCATGCCATGCCATTCCATTCCATTCCATTCCATTCCATTCTATTCTATTCTATTCTATTCTCTTTGTTCTCTTCTGTTCTGTTCTGTTCTGTACTATTCTGTTCCGTTCCGTTCCGTTCCGTTCCGTTCCATTCCATTCTATTCTATTCTATTCTATTCTATTCTATTCTATTCTATTCTATTCTATTATACATCCCATTTGGGTAACCACAAGTTGGGCCCAAATGCAGGGATCCAAGAACCAAAACTTTCATTATGGTTGGATACGATTGGGCCTCTTACAGCAATTTCCATCTTGGAGAATGAACGAGGGAGGAGAGGGAGGAAAAGAAAGACCCCCCACTCTCTCCATGTAGCCTCCTTCATTTTCCCCAAGCTCTGCTGTTAATGAATCTTGAAACAGGGAGGAATACTTTCACAGACCAGAGGGTGGTGGCGAAGACATTTCATGTTAAGAACATGTGACAACTTGTGAAATGAAGAAATGAAAGGTTGTGTTACCCCCCACCCCCACCCCACCCCCGTTCCTCCTGAAGGGGAGAAAAAGGGGAGCCGTGGGTCTCTCAGGGAGAATTTTTCAGGACAAGTCCCAGATTTTTGGGGAAGGGGCTACTGAGAGGGGCAAGCTGAAGAAAGGGGAAGAGTAATGAGAAGAAAACATGCCAGCTTCGGCTCAGCCTTTGCATTGGCTTTTGGAAATCAGAAACTTTCATTCTTCACCTTAGACTTTTGGGTGTGAAGGAGGGGAGGACGTGTTTATTATTTCTTGACAGGCAAGGAAAATTTTACTTCAACAGCACCAGGCAAGCTCTGCATCTCAAATTGCAAGTACCAGAATTTGTAGAGGTGTTTCTTAGTGAAAATAAGGCCATTGGATGAAGAAGGGGGGGAAACCCCAACCAGTGGTGGGTTCCTACAGGTGCGGTCCACTCTATAGCACCGGTAGCAGCCCGCTGGTGACATCACAGCACCGGTACGGTCGCCGCCATTTTTTTAAAAAAAATTATTCTGCGCATGCCCAGAAGCCGAGCTTCCAGCACTGCGCATGCGCTGCCTCCCTACCCCACAGTGAGTCCAAGCAGGGGAGGATGGCTGAGGGAGCGTGTGAGACGCTGAAAGAATGGGCGGCAGGAGCTATGTCCATTCCCCTCCCTTCAGCAGTCTGAGAAGCCACGAACGCGCGGTGATGATCCCAGGCATTTTGCACGTTCGAGGCTTCTCAAGCTGCTGAGGGGAGGGGGAATGGGCGGCAGGACCTATCTCAGTTCCCCTCCCTTCAGCAGCCCGAGAAGCCACGAACGCGCGGTGATGATCCCAGGCATTTTTGCATGTTTGGGGCTTCTCGAGCTGCTGAGGGGAGGGGGAACATTCACCCGATCACATGGCTGGCAAGCCACACCCACAAAATAAGTCACGCCCACAGAGTGGTAGTAAAAAAATTAGGAGCCCACCCCTGCCCCCAACCTAATATGCAGGATTTTGGAGGGAGGTGGAGAAGTGGGGAGAATAACAGAATAACAAGGTTGGAAGGGACCTTGGAGGTCTTCTAGTCCAACTGCCTTCTCAAGCAGGAGACCCCACACCATTCCAGACATATGGCTGTCCAATCTCTTCTTAAAAACGTCCAGTGTTGGAGCATTCACAACTTCTGGAGGCAGACTGTTCCGCTGATTAATTGTTCTAACTGTCAGGAAATTCCTCCTTACTTCTAAGTTGAATCTCTCCTTGGTTAGTTTCCACCCGTTGCTTCTTGTCCTGCCTTCAAAATAGGTTGGAAACTAGGTTGGCACCCCCCACCACTTGATCCCCAAATCTCTGCGGCTAAGTGAAGAAGTGAGTTGCGGCTCATTTTATGACTTTTTGCCACAGTTGCTACGTGTATCACTGACATTGTTAAGTGGATCATGCAGTCGTTAAGTGAACCTGACTTTCCCCCATTGGCTTTGCTTGTTAGAAGGTCACAAAAGGGGATCACAGGATCCCGAGACACTGCATCGGTCATAAATATGCGTCAGTTGCCAACTGTCTGAATTTTGATCACCTGACCATGGGGATGCTGCAACTGTTTTGGAGGGAAACTTAGAACATTCATATTTGGGCGGGCTCTTTCTAGTATTATGATTGGTTAAGGCCCTGTGGGCCCAGAGTATAAATTACAGAGATTTGCTTGTTGTCCCTCAGTTCAGTTTGAGTCAATAAATGCTGTTGTATCTATGCTGCTCTGTCCTTGCCTATTGCAGCCCACTACACAATACTATCTACCCTTCCTTTCTGGCTGCCTTCTGGTGGTCTAGGAGAACATTCTTGTCTTAGGTTACAGTAAATTCCTCATTTCTAAACTAAAGGATCAACTGACCCTTATCTTAGACTTCGAATTCTTTGCTAAGCAGAGAAGATTGAATTGAGGTACGCAGGCCAAAAACCTGATTCAGAACAAGGAAATCTTACACGTTCTCCTACAGATGCTTGGATGAAGCTCTAGTGTTTATTCTTCCAAGGCATTGTGAAGTGGGAGAGTGGATTTCTTTGGCCGGGCCTGTAAGCAGTGGTGTTTTCCATCACCATTAACTTTCTGAAATACGATTCTTATTCACTTGTTGGCATGACACCTTTAGAAGTGGTGCCAATGCAAATATATTTAGGGTCAACATTTTTCCAAGACTGAAGAGGTAGAAAGAACCATTTAAGGGGCCGAGCAACAGATGACATGAAGCCCCAGGAATTCGGGAAAAGTTCAGCTTTGGGATTTCAGAAAATGTAAAGGGCAAACACGTAAAGCCGCCGTTCCCAGCTTGGGCGCCTTCCAGTTCTGTTGAGAGGACCACTCCAAGAATTCCTCAACAATGTAGCTGACTAACTGGCTGGGGATTCTGGGATTTGTTTTCCTAAGCAATTGGAGTTTGGGGAGATGGCTTTAGAAGCTGGGACTCGGAGATTTCAATTGCAAAAACTACAAAAATGTCTTCTGAGATATGAAACTAAGCAGCTTTCCTGGCAATAAGTCATCCAGAGTCCCTTTGGATAGTGAGATGGGTGGCATATAATTTGAATGAATGAATGAATGAATGAATGAATGAATGAATGAATGAATGAATGAATGAATGAATGAATGAATGAATCAGTAAATAAATAAATAAATGAAACCTAAATAAATAAATACCTAAATAAATGATGACGATGTTCGTCCATCGTATTCAAAGAGGACCTTAACATCTATCATAGACCTGAGTCACCTATGTGCAGGTCCGCAGCTACAGCTCCCAGTTTATCCACACCTGCTGCTTTGTCGCTCGCCCATTGCCACAGGACTTTTCACAGGACTTGGGGGGGGATGTCAAGACTTGTGCATGGATTAAAGTGTGGGGGAGGTGCGCATAGTCAGCCTCACTCTCTCTTCCCAGATTCCATCTTGCTCCAAATAGCAGGACAAGAGTCGAGACAGTTGGAGATGGGCTGGGCGCAGTGGTTGACCAGGGCGTCTTTCGTGTCTTGCCGTGCTCTTAGCATACCACATTGCTTGCAGAGACCGCCTTCATGACCGTTGTCTTATTCTAGTAGATTTCATCCACTCAGTCCACCAGAAAATAGCTTGACCCCCTCCTCTCTGTGGCAGCCCCTCAAATATTGGAACACTGCTATCATGTCTCCCCTGGTCCTTCTCTTCACTAGACTACCCATGCCCAGTTCCTGTAATGATTAAAAGGGTTAGGGTTTGCAAATCTTTGCAAATGGATACTCATGTTGTGTTTTGTAAAATGGCTTTAAGGCTTCATCCTTAGTCTTAACTCTGTGCATATTCATTGTTCCTTAGTCTCAAAATTTCTTCAGTTTGATGCTCAGTTATTAATGGATCGCATCAGTTATTTTGCTAGGTTAGATGGACTTTCTGGACAAATATTACAAGAGAATGCTGCATATTAACTGTCTGCTTAAGGATGTTTTAAACATCTGGGACACATTAATTAGTGCATTGTGTCCATTAATATCAGGCTTTCAGGGGAAAAATATTTCTTTGGTACAATTGACTTCCCATGCCATTAAAAATAATACGCAGAATCGTAGCAATTTCTATTGCAAATTCCCTCAGCTGGGTGCCTCGGTATTTTCTCAGGCCATGGGCTGAGTGGGTGGCGGTCCCCTCGTGGGTTGGCCAATTCATGTGACGCTTGTTGTTCTCGTCGTTTTTCCTCTCTTGTTTTATATGGATTGTTTTATTTTAAATGTTGTTATTGTAGGCAGCCCAGACTTGGGCGGCTTGTAAATTTAAGAAAAAGGAAAGGAAAAAAAAAGCAAAATAAAAAAATAAAGCAAAGCAAAATATGTTGGATTTCAACTTCCATAAACTCATGCTAACTAAAGGTAATGAGAGGTGAAGGGTTAGAGTTGAGAATTAGAGGTTCTAGGGTAGAGATGCCAGTCAACCAACAGAATGGAGAAGGCCCACCAAGCCATAGAAAGGGTGGAAGACAGAAACAATGTAATAATTTATGGGGATAAGCAGGTAGTCCTCAACATATGACTGCAATTGAGCCCAACATTTCTGTTGCTAATCAAGATAGTTGTTAAGCGAGCTTTGCTCTATTTTATGACTTTTCTTGCCACATTTGTTAAGTAAATCAATGCCGCCGTTAAGTTAAGTTAAGTTAGTAACTGTGTTAGTAGCTTAACAACATTGTCATTGTTAAGTTAGTAACATGGTTGTTCAGTGAATCTGGTTTCCCCCATTGACTGGGGAAACCAGAAGCTGATGACCAGAGAAGCTGATGACCAGAAGCTGATGACCAGAACCGTCATAAATATGAACTAGTTGCCAAGCTCCGAATTTTAATCACATGGTTGTGGGGGAGCTACAATGGTCATAAGTGCAAAAAACCATCCTAAGTCACTTTTTTCATTGCTGTTGTAACTTCGAACAGTCACTAAATGGGTTAGAATAACAGACTTGGAAGGGACCTTGGAGGTCTTCTAGTCCAACCCCCTGCTTAGGCAGGAAACCCTACACCACTTCAGACAAATGGTTATCCAACATATTCTTCAAAACTTCCAGTGTTGGAGCATTCACAACTTCTGGAGGCAGGCTGTTCCACTGATTAATTGTTCTAACTGTCAGGAAATTTCTCCTTAGTTCTAAGTTGCTTCTCTCCTTGATTAGTTTTTACCCATTGCTTCTTGTTCTACCCTCAGGTGCTTTGGAGAATAGATTGACTCCCTCTTCTTTGTGGCAACCCCTGAGATATTGGAACACTGCTATCATGTCCAGGGCTGGGTTTCAAAATTTTTGGCAAGGGGTTCTCTGCCCGGTTGCTGGGTGGGCATGGCCTAGTTGGCCTACTGCACCATGGCGGGGAGCGCATTTTTGCTCTCCCCGGGCTCCGGAGCCTTTCCTCAAGCCTCCGGGAGGGCAAACACAGCCTCCCCAGGCTCTGGAGGCCCTCTGGAGGCTGGAAATGGGCCTGTTTCTGGCCTTCCCAAACTTGCGGTAGGCCTGCTTTTCACCCTCCACGAGCCTCCGCGTGTGCCCTGCACTTACCTGCATCCAAATCGGGCAACATGGGAACTCCTTGGAGGGGTGGGGTGAGGTGGGTGGGGCCAGCCAGGAGTGGGATTTGGGGGTTCTCCGAACTGCACAGAATCTTAGCTAGAGGTTCTCCCGAACGCCTGCAAATGCACAGCAGCCCACCCATGATCATGTCATCCCCTAGTCCTTCTTTTCATCAGACTAGACATACCCAGTTCTTGCAACCGTTCTTGATACATTTTAGCCTCCAGTCCCCTAATCAGGAGTGGGTTCCTCCCGGTTCGGACTGGTTCGCCTGAACCAGTAGCGACCCGCTGGTGATGTCACAATGACACCACCAAACCGGATTGGTCGGTGCCAATCCGTGGGCGCCGCCATCTTTTCTTTTATTTTTTTTTTTAAAAATTCTCTTCTGAGCATGCGCAGAAGCTGAGTTCCGGCACTGTGCATGCAGTTGCCATCTTTTTTTCGGCTTTGTTTTTTCCCCGGATTTTTCGGTACCGCGCATAAGGCGCGCCCACGTGGCGCGGGAGTGAGTGAACTGGCAGCGAGGTAAGTTGGAACCCACCCCTGCCCCTAATCATCTTTTTTGCTCTTCTCTGCACTCTTCGTAGAGTCTCAAAATGTCTTTTACATCGTGGCGACCAAAACTGAATGAATGGTTACAAGTCAAGGACTACCTGTGCAAAGGAATCTACTACACCCTTTCGTTGACCGCAAGCAATCAGCTGCTGAAGTGATCCCTTTCTACGATGCGGTCAAGATCCTTCTCTAGTGAGGCGTTGTTGTTGTGTTGGAGAACCTGAAGCCAAGTATGCCCCTGTAGCCTCGTCCAGCTGTGCTGAGTTGATTATCCAGGAATTTCTGCTGAGCTCTTGCCAGTGAGCCTGATGTGAAATCCAACACTTGTGGGGGGCACCGAGGACGTCATGGCAGAAAATTGGGTTGCTGGGGATAAAACTAAGGTTGCTTTGCCAAGGCAGGAAATTCGTCTGGTGGAGCACAGCCATGCGGTGAAGTTCTGACATCTTGCAGGCATAAGCTTGATGGTTCCACCGATGACCTGACAGCAGAGCAGAACTGGGGATTTCTGAATCCCAGCCCGGAACCTAATTGAAGCCTGCTTGTTCGCTTATTTGTTAACACCTTCCTGCCATGGTACATGCCAAGCCAATGCCCGTGGCGATGGTGTGGAAGCCTTTCCCTCTTGCCTCTCATCCCCGTTGGCGGGGGCTGCCCTTCAAACCGAGCCTGCACAAATGTTGCAGATGGAGCTGGGGCCACTCATCCCCGTTACCCCTGCCTTTTGAATTCACGGGCTCAGATCTGTTCAGAGTTTACCGAGAAATGGGAGGGCTGGACAGAGCCCAGCCAAGGCCAGAGAAAGGAGGCAAGGAATTCATTGGAGACCTGGAAAAAATCCAAGCAGATGAAGCGGGGTGGGTGGGTGGGGTGTGTGTGGAGGTGTTTTGGAAAGTTTGGAGAGCTAGAGTAAGAAAAGACAGAGGCAAAGCGAGGCCTGGAAACGTGGACAAACGTATTGGGTTGTGTTTAACGTAAGCTTTTTCATAATCCTCTCGCTTGTAGTTTGGATTGCATTTCAAAACACCCCATGTTTTGCTTTTTCAAAGAGCCAGCTCACCCAAGCATAGGCTTGCTGTTTGCTTCTTATGATCAAACTGAAGACAAGTTTTGCAAATCTGAGACTCGGAGCGCCTGAAGCTGTTTGTACAATTTTTTTTTTCAGCCCTGCCGCTTGGCCTCTTTGGTTCTTCACAGCAATGTGTGGGTTGCCTCTCTGCTGAAACTGCGAGCCTTTTTTTTTCTGGGGCCTAAATATCCAGTTGGGCCTGGACTCTAGTCAAAGTTGAAAAGAGGAAAGAATTAAAGAGCTGAGCTTAGTTCTCACTTCTGCATTGCCTCTCCAAATATTTGCATGCCCGTCAGGCTTCCTGACATCCCTGATTTGATTTGATTTGGAAATAGTAATATTCTTCATACGTCTTCTCTCCTTCTCTCTCTCTCCTCTCCTTTCTTTAGGCAGTACTGCAGGCCACTTTAGCTGACTGTGATCCGCAGGTCAGCGGTTCAAATCTCACCGGCTCAAGGTTGACTCAGCCTTCCATCCTTCCGAGGTAGGTAAAATGAGGACCCAGATTGTTGGGGGCAATATAAATATACATTGCTTACTGGTGTAAACCACTTAGAGAGTGCTTGCACTGTGAGGCGGGATATAAATCTCACAAATAAATAAATAAATAAATGTGGTTAGGACGCTGGGTTGGAAGTTAGTGAGCTTGCGTTCGAGACCCGAATGCTGCTGCTTGGCGCGGTGGGCTCCCATCATTCACTCCAGCTCCTGATGGGGACATGAATGAAGCCCCCCACCCCAGGTATCCCCCAGGCAAGGTGATGTCACCAGCTAAACCTTTCAACCCAGAAGCGCCTTAAACAGTACCTCTGACACAAACGATAACCCCTCCTAGAAGACACTGGACTCATTGACCCAAACTTTGACAGTTTGAGACTCAAGTACCGTTGTTGTAGCATGTCAGCCACCGGTCCCTCCAGCAGCTGAATCAGAGGAGGAGGAGGTATGGGAGTCAGGATCAGCATCAAGGCAACCTGAGAGCTATGAGGGGGAAGAGGGAATGGGGGCTGGCAGAGAGAGAGAGGGGGAGACAGAGGCAGAGCCTGGGCCATCCGTCAGCCCTCAGAGGGCGAGTCAACAGCCCCCAGGTCTGGAGGTGGCTGATGAGGAAGAGGAGGAACAGCTGGGCCCAGTGCCTGACGCGCAGATGCACAGAAGGCAGAGGAAAGGAGAGCAGTGGAAATCTGTGGGCTGATCCTTGGGACAGAAGAGCCACCGCTGCTAGCAAAGCCCCACCCTAGCCCTGGGGATAAAAGGCAGGGGGTGGAGATGAATAGATATGGCAGACAACTATTCATCTCCCTGCCAGACAGACTTGTTAGCTTGCTGTGAGAGATAAACTTTTTGCCGGGGCTGCTGGTGCTCCTAATAAAGGAATCATTGCTTCAACTTACAGAGGATTTGTCGTGTTTAGGGAGTTGGGTCAGAACAACCATATGAAGGGGTGAGCTCCTGTTACTTGCCCCAACTCCTGTCAATCTAGCAGTTTGAAAGCATGCAAATGTGAGTAGATAAATAGGTACCACTTCGGTAGGAAGGTAACAGTGTTCTGTGTGCCTCGGTATATAGTCCTGCTGACCACATAACTACAGAAGTATTTTTGGACAACGCTGTCTCCCTTAGCTAAAAAAATGGAGATGAACATTACCCACTACAGTTGGACATGATTGGACGGAGGAAACCATTACCAGAGGTGGGTTCCTCCCAGTTTGGACCAGTTCTATGGAACCGGTAGTAACTTGGCGGCCTGGGTTGCTAGAACTGGCAGCGACCCAGGCCTGCCACGCCCCCGAACCAGCTCTCTTGGCGGCGGTGTAGGCGGCGCCATCTTGTTTTTTTGCTTCTGCGCATGCACAGAAGCTGTTCTTTGCTTATGTGCATGCACAGAAGCTGGTTTTTTAGCACTGCGCACGTGCGCGTGGGGCGCGTCAAGGAGCGAATGGGCAGCGAAGAAAACCAGAACCCACCCCTGACCGTTACCATTTTAGAAGACCACAACCTTGAGATGTTGGAGGGCTGAAGAGCTTCAAGGACCCCGAGAGAAGCATGGAATAGGGTCACTTTTGCTGGTTAGAAGGAAAGGGGAAGATAGGACCCAATAGGGGAGAAGGCATGTGGATTTTCCACGTGTGACTGGAGGCAGCACACTTCAGAGAAGGGATTTTAAATCAAGAAGGCAATGGAAAATCATTTCTGTATTGTTAAAACAAAAAAAGACTGTACTGCCATGGCTGTAATATATAGATGAGTTTGAGGACCAGGTGATGAGACCCAAATTGGAACAACTCCTTTAGTTACTGGGGAAGAGCATTAAACTTTCATGAGTAGAGGTAGAGGTGATGACATGGTCATATTAAAGCTACGAGGACATCTGGCCACTAATGGGGTCAGTGTTGAAATACAAGTTCCTCGTTTTATAAGGATAGATACATTTGGAGCACAAACTGTAAAAAAAGCAGGAAGCGAGGAATAATTGACATTGTCAAAGTGGAAATGAAGCATACGAAGTTAAATGTCTTAAGAAGAAGAGTATTCAAAGGAGGCTTAGATAGCTTTGCCAGATGCAGGTAGTCCTCAAGTTACAATCATTCATTTAGTGACTGCTGAAAGTTACAGCGGCACTGGAAAAAAGTGACTTATGACTGTGTTTCACACTTATGACCATCGCAGCCTCCCCGTGGCCCTGCGATCAGAATTTAGATGCTTGGCAACTAACATGTATTTATGATACTTGCAGTGTCCCAGGGTCATGTGATCACCTTTTGTGACCTTACGACCTTTCTTGCCATATTTGTTAAGTGAACCACTGCAGTTATTCAGTAGGAAGATGGCTGCTGCAAGAACCCGGATTCGCCATCGACTTTGCTTGTCAGAAGGTCACAAAAAGTGATCACATGATCATAGGGCACTGCAGCCGTCATAAATATGAGTCAATCGCCAAGCGTCTGAATTTTGTTCACGTGACCATGGGGATGTTGTAAAGCAAGGGGTCTCCAACCTTGGCAACTTTAAGACTTGTGGACTTCAACTCCCAGAATTCCTCTGAGGAATTGCTGGCTGAGGAATTAACAATGCTGGCTGAGGAATTCTGGGAATTGAAGTCCACAAGTCTTAAAGTTGCCAAGGTTGGAGACCCTTGCTGTAAAGGACTTACATTTGAAAACACAGTCATAAGTCGCTTTTTCAGTGCTGTTGTAAATTTGAATGGTCACTAAACCAACTGTTGTAAATTGAGGACTGCCTGTATGGTCTGTGATTTCTCCAACCATCGGGGCATTCCCTGATAGTTTTTGCCCTTGCATTAAAAAAAACTCTCCCTTTTTATGGCCCTGTAATCACTTAATTCAGGGTAGAGTTGAGGCGACTGGATGGAGTTGAGCGTTTACTGGCCGGATGCCCTTCCTTTTGCCTACACAGGGTTCACAGCAGACATTTTTTCTTTGCATCCTAAGCAGTGGTGGGTTGCTCCCGGTTTGGCCGGGTTCTGCGAACCGGTAGTGGCAGCGGCAGGAGGCTCCGCCTGCCCACCTGGGATGCTTCTGTGCACAGAAAATCCTTTTGAAATGTTGGCCTCCAAATCGTGTCTCATGGCAGCTCACGAAAGGTGGGGACTCTCAGCAAGCACTCTCCACAGGTATGATCTGGTAGAGCAGATTCTGTTTGGGGCCATCAGAATACTTCCATGTACATAGAGAATTCTGTCAAAAATTACTCAGCATTAGATGAAGTAAAACCAAGATGAAAATTAGTAATGAAGCTAAAGCTCAGATGTTTTGGGCATATAATACAAGGGCAAAAATGAGTGGTGTGGTGGTGGCCTTGTGGTGAAGATGCTTGCGTCTCACTCGGAAGGTTGAGGGTTCAATCTTAGGTAGCGGCAGATTTTTCTCTCCTAGGACCAGGAGTGGGTTCTAAAACCCGTTTCTACCAGTTCGCGAGCATGCTCGCGTGCATGCGCAGAAGCATCCCAGGTGGGTGGGTGGAGCCTCCCGCCACCGCCGCTACAGGTTCGCAGAACCGGGCCAAACTGGGAGCAACCCACCGCTGCCTAGCATGCAAAGAAAAAATGTCTGCTGTGAACCCTGTGTAGGCAACAGGAAGGGCATCTGGCCAGTAAACGCTCAGCTCCATCCAGTCGCCTCAACTCTACCCCGAATTAAGTGATTACAGGGCCATAAAAAGGGAGGTTTTTTTTAAATGCAAGTGCAAAAACTATCAGGGAATGCCCTGATGGTTGGGGAAATCACAGGCCATACAAAATAGGTTACCAGAAGACAATGTGGTTAGATACCATCCCTGACAGCTGAAGCAGGAGCTTATAAGAACTCTAAAAGAAGCAATTAACAACAGACAATTCTAACAAAACAATATCCATCTGGCCATGAAGAGTAGGACGCATCTGGACAACATTCCAGGCTAAACTTAGAAAGTTAGAGAGAGTAGGTATGCCAGGAAGATTTGATCGGCAGAAATCAAAGCTTAAGGCTAATGTAAGGAACAGATTGAGCATGTTTAACATGCTGAACAGAACCTGTGAAACCATGGGAAGAGATAACAGATGTGGTCCATGGCATGTGGTCTAAAAAAGCAAGATGGCAGCTGTGATGGTGTAATTGAAGCTCTGCATGTTTTTTATGCATCTATTTATTTATATCGAACCTTTATTATTATTATTATTATAAACAACACAAGGTGGTGAACCTGTCTAATGCTCCTTCCTCCTCCTATTTTTCCCACAATAACAACCCGGTGAGATGAGTTGGGCTGAGAGAGAGTGACTGGCCCAAAGTCATTCAGCTGGCTTTCATGCCTAAGGCAGAACTAGAACTCACCTTCTCCTAGTGATTGGCCCAAAGTCACCCAACCAGCTTTCATGCCTAAGGTGGGACTAGAACTCACAATCTCCTGGTGATTGGCCCAAGGTCACCCAACCAGCTTTCACACCTAAGGTGGGACTAGAACTCACAATCTCCTGGTGATTGGCCCAAAGTCACCTAACTGGTTTTCATGCCTAAGGCAGGACTGTAACTCACAGTCTCTCAGTTTCTAGCCTGGTGCCTTCACCACAAGACCAAACCGACTCTCACAATTCTCACATAATTTTTATATACAGGCAGAGCATTAATTTCATAACTGTGGCCAACCTCATGTCTTTGTTGCAGTCCGCCAGTGGCCTGCGGAGCCGACAGCAGAGTTGGACAGCGAGGAGGCTGGGGAGGAACATGGGCCAGGCCTGGAGTCTGGAGAAGGCTCTGTGCCAGAGGCTTCCAGCCCAGGCCATCTGGGAGGTCTGTGCTGACTCCAGAGCCTCCATAGGCTGACATGAGGAAGGCAGAGGAACAGGGGGAGCTTGTTCCCAATGCGCGCATGCGCAGAGCTGCCAGAAGGCAAGAACAGTTACAGAGGAAAAGGACTACTCAGGAGTAAGGCTTGGAGATGATTGGCCCCTCCCATAGGCTATAAAAGTGGAGCAAACGGATGTGCTCGTTGCAGGAAGCAACTTTGTTCAATTTGTGTCTCAGCATTTCGGTTCTGACTCCGTGTTTCTGTTTGGCCTTACAAAGTTCTTTGCCAATTAGGTCTTTGGCAGCGTGTCAAGAAAGAGAAAGGTTGGTGATATCAGCCTTCTTCCGAAAGACTTCTGTCGGACTCATTAACATTGTTTGGGACTTATTACGGCTGGGAATGAACATAATTCACAGCCGTTAAAATAAAAAGAGGTTTTTTGGGACGCCGTTTGTGCTTTATTATTTATCAGGAAGCCTAGGTCAGAACAGTCTTTTTGGAGCCATATCTTTGAGAACATCCCTGGATGTTGTAAAAAAAAACCGACTGAAGTGGATAATAACATTTCCAACATTTCAAAGTAGAAAAGATCCAACTCGCTTTTAGAACATGTTGTCATTTGTGTAAAAGAGAGAGAGAGAGAGAGAGAGAGAGAGAGAGAGAGAGAGAGAGAGAGAGAGAGAGAAGAGGAGAAATGAAAAAAGCATGCAACAACTGAAAATAAACTTTTAGTGTCAAATAAGAAGAGGAAAAGAATTCCCCATCCAGAATGTTGGCAAACAGAAGAAAACAGCAAGCGAGGGAACAGGAGTGTTATTTTCTTTTTTTTAAGGATCAGAGAAAATTATTGGGGGGGCAAATGCAGTTTAAATGGGAATACTCAAGAGTAATCATGAAAGAATTCTAATAGTTGCAAATTAGATTAAAAGGAAGATAGAAAAGCCAGGGTGAAATCCTTTATAAACTGATTACAGAATGACAGACGCCTCTGTAGAGAGAGAATATATACAGGAACCAACTCTACCACAAAGTAAGTTATGACAAGCCATAAAACAGCTGTCAAATAGGAAAACATCAAGAGCAGACAATATCGCCTCTGAATCAACAGTGTAAGGCAACCAATTTCGTCTGCTTGGCGCAATCTGGTTCTTGCATATATATTTTTTTTCTGAGATGCATTTCATTGTTTGTCATTGAATTAAATATACATTCCATCAATTGTTGTACAACACACCACTGAAGATGTTGAGGGAAGAAGGAAGTTTGAAGGCAGGAGGAGGCTGGAAAGATAAGGGCCAGCAGGATGATGGGAAGATGGATCGCAGGCGTGGAAAGACGTGGGAAAAATCAGGAGAAGGGGACAGCAGGAAGTTCCTAAGAGTTTCTAAGTTCCTAAGTTTCTAAGTTCCTAAGAGGTCTGTAAGGGGCATACATAAGCGCACCAGTGTGCCTACTGTCCCTGTCCTACTGTCCTGTTAAGATATTCATGAACTGGGAAAGCCAACAGTAACAAGGTCAGCCAATGAGAGTAAAGTGCTACTGAGCATGTGCAAAGAATTAAACTTGGAGTTGGGTGTGGTTTCCAGTCTCCAGTATGTCTCCATTATATGTGTCTCTCTCCACGAGGTCTCTGTAAGAAGTATGCTTTCAACTTGCTGTAAAGAAGAATGTATGGTACTGTAAATATGTTTATTTTGACTATGAAGAAGTTATTTAATTCAGCTAAAAGCAGTCAACTGTGTGAGCTTCCGATTTATTTTTCAACGGAGAAATTCTCCAATATGTCCCCATTTATTTGTACTCATTTCATGTGCTCACGTCCATGTTTATACTTATACCTGTTATCTCGTACATGTTTGACCAACTAAAAAAATAAATAAACAAATGAAATGAAGTTCAGCAGCCATAACAAGGCGATGGAGGGAAGAGGGGAAGCTACATCTGCAGCAGATGTTGTCTAAATGTAGAGAGCAGCCCTGTTCAAAGGTGCACGACAAGAGGCAGTTAAAATCTGACAGCTGTACGTCAAAAAAAAAATACGGGAAGAAAACCACGTGGCCTTCAGATTTGAAAATTTTGTGTGCATCTCTATTGCCAAAGAAGGCATATGCAAGTGACTGTGAATACTGCTGAACCGTGAGGGTCCTTTCTCGTGCATGCAAAGTCTCACTTAAGATGCAAAGTTTTGTTTAAGATCTTACAAAAGAAAGCCATAAGTGGAGAGAGGAATGTCAGATAAACAGGAAAGTTTCAGAAAAACTGGAGTAGACTGCTAGCACAAGATGGACAGAGGTAGTCCTTGACATACAAACCTAATGGAGCCTTCCCATTACTACTGTGTGTTGTAACGGCCATAAAACAGATCGGTTACATGACTGGTCCGATTTTACAGTCTTTTTTTGTAGGGGTCGTTAAGCAAAAATGTCATCCATGTGGTCATGTGATGTCTAGTATGTGTAGTTTAATGAAAAGACGGACCAGGGGTGACATGATAGCAGTGTTCCAATATCTCAGGGGTCGCCACAAAGAAGAGAGAGTCAGGCTGTTCTCCAAAGCACCTGAGGGTAGAACAAGAAGCAATGGGTGGAAACTAAACAAGGAGAGAAGCAACTTAGAACTAAGGAGAAATTTCCTGACAGTTAGAACAATTAATCAGTGGAACAACTTGCCTCCAGAAGTTGTGAATGCTCCAACACTGGAAGTTTTTAAGAAGATGTTGGATAACCATTTGTCTGAAGTGGTGTAGGGTTTCCTGCCTAGGCAGGGGGTTGGACTAGAAGACCTCCAAGGTCCCTTCCAACTCTGTTATTCTGTTCTGTTCTGATCGCAGGATACTTTAAAGAGCTGTAAATGAGGTTGTGTTTCTGAGCACCCGAAGTTTAATCACATCTTCAAATCTGGGTTGTAAGTCCCCTTTTTCAGATCAGTTGTAACTTCAAAAAGTCACTAAGCAACCGGTCGTAAGTTGAACACCACCTGTAATGGAGAAAACAAGGGATTCTCTGGAGGTTTGATCCAACTGATTTACTATAGCAAGGCCTTTATTCATATGGATTATGCCAGAAAGTGGGATGTATTCAGGGGCGGGTTCCTAATTTTTTTACTACCACTCTGTGGGTGTGGCTTGCCAGCCATGTGACTGGATGGGTGTGGCTTGCTGGCCATGTGACTGGGTGGGTGTGGCTTCTCAGACTGCTGAAAGGAGGGGAACTGAGATAGGTCCTGCTGCCCATTCCCCCTCCCCTCAGCAGCTCGAGAAGCCTCAAATGTGCGAAAATGCCTAGGATCATCACCGCGCATTCGTGGCTTCTCGAACTGAGGGGAATGGAGATAGCTCCTGCCGCCCATTCTTTCAGTGTCTCACATGCTCCCTCAGCCATCCTCCCCTGCTTGGACTCACTGTGGGGTAGGAAGGCAGCACATGCGCAGTGCTGGAAGCTCAGCTTCTGGGCATGCACAGAAGAAAAATAAAAAAAAAATTAAAAAAATGTTTTTAAATGGCGCCGCCCAGGCACCGGCAACTGACCGCACCAGTACTGTGATGTCACCAGCGGGCCGCTACCAGTGCTATAGAGTGGACTGCACCGGTAGGAACCCACCACTGGATGTATTTAATTGTTTAATGCAATAAAATTTAATGTGGAGAAAAGCAAGTTTTACACGTAGGCAGGAAAAACTAAAATTAGAGGTACAGAATAGGTGAAACCTGGCATAAAATCAAGAACTGTGAGAAAGTTCTTACAGCCCTTGTAGACAATCATTTAAATATGAACCAGTGGTGTGCAGCAGCAGCCAAAAAAGCTAATGCAATCCTTGGTTGCATAAGTAGAGGTATAGAATCAAGATCATGTGAGGTATTAGTACTGGTTTATAAAGCCTTAGTAAGACCATATCTGGAATACTCCATCCAGTTTTGGTCACCACATTACAAAAAAGATATAGAGACTGTAGAAAGAGTGCGGAGAAGAGCAGTTAAGATGATCAAGGGCCTGGAGACTAAAAGATATGAAGAACGGTTGCAGGAATTGAATACCGTTAGCTTAGAGAAAAGAAGGACTAGGGGTGACATGATAGAAGTGTCACAGTATTTGAGGGGCTGTCACAAAGAGGAGGGGGTCAACCTATTTTCCAAAGTACCTGAAGGCAGAACAAGGAGCAATGGATGGAAATTGCTCAAGGAGAGCACCAACCTAGAACCAATGAAAAAGTTCCTAACAGCAAGAACAATAAACCAGTGGAATGGAAGTTGCCTTCAGAAGTTGTGGGTGCTCCATCACTGGAGGTTTTTAAGAAGAGACTGGACAGCCACTTATCTGGAATGCTGCAGGGTTTGACTGGAGGGGGATTGCACAGGAAGGACCTCCAAGGTCCCTTCCAACTCTATTCCGTAGCTAACTAACTGTGTTAAGTCTGATGGGTGTTGCAGTGCACCTGATTGTTCTTCTCGGGGAAACTTTACAATCTAAAAACAACCAGCAATAACTCCTGAGTGTATGGAACAGATTGCTTCAGGAAAGGAAATGAGACAAGGATGCATATTGTTACCGCATCTGTTGAACCTGTGCTGAGAACACATTACAAGAATGGCAGGATTGGAAAAGATGACAGCTGGAATCAAAACTGGTGCTCAAAACACTAATGAGATTTGCAGATAGAGCAGAGAAGACTTAGAAGCCCTCGTTGTGGAAGCAAAAGTGAAAAGTGAAAAAAAAATCTGGGTTAATGTTTATTTATTTATTTAAATGGATTTCTATGCCACCCAACTCCCAGGGGACTCTGGGCGGCTCACAACATATCAGAATCCATTACATAGTATAAAAGTACAATAATTAAAAAATACAAAAATTAAAAAGAGTATCTCACATTCACAATCAAGGGGGGAGACCCATATTTAATCTAGTTTGTCTCACTTTCACCCCGCCTGCCGGAAGAGCCAAGTTTTTATTGCTTTCCGGAAGGCCAGCAGGGTGGGGATGGTCCTGATCTCCGGGGGAAGCTGGTTCCACAGGGAGGGAGCTCCCACAGAGAAGGCCCTCCCCCGCGGCCCCGCCAACCGACATTGCTTGGTCAATGGGACCTGGAGGAGGCCAACTCTGTGGGCCCTGATGGGTCATAGGGAGGTATGCGGCAGGATGCGGTCCCGAAGGTAACCTGGCCCTGAGCCATGTAGGGCTTTAAAGGTTAAAACCAACACCTTAAATTGGATCCGGAGACTAATGGGCAGCCAATGCAGCTGGCGGAGGATCGGTGTTACGTGGGTGTATCTGGGTACACCCACCACAGCTCGCGCAGCTGCATTTTGCACCAATTGCAGTCGCCGGACACTCTTCAAGGGTAGCCCCATGTAGAGCGCATTGCAGTAATCTAGCCGTGAAGTGATAAGGGCGTGAGTGACTGTGAGAAGTGCCTCCTTCTAATATGTTAATATTAAGGAGACAAAAGCAGTGTCAACCAGCAGGCTTAACAAACTTCTAACTGATGACAGTCTACTTCAACCCTCTCTCTTTCTCTTTATCAACAGTAATTGATAAAGATGGACAGTGCGCAGGAGAAGAAGACAAAATTAGGAAGACAGCAGTGAACCTAGACCAAATCTATAAGGGGTACAGCTGTTTCTGTGAAAACAAAGATCAGAATATTAAAACAGTATTTTTTTTAGTCCTGGAAAATAGGACTGCATAAGATGGGTATCAAGAAAGAGCAAGAGAAAGAAGATTGACACCTTCTAATGATGGTTTTGGAGGCAGTTACCAACAGCAAAGCTGGCTGAGCAGTGGTGGGATTCCAAAACTTTTCCTACCGGTTCTATGAGAGCGCACTTTGCATGCGCACGCTTGCTCCGTGCTCCCGCGCGCGCACAGCACTCAAAATGAGGACCCAGATTGTTGGGGGCAATATGCTGAACTCTGTAAATCGCTTAGAGCAGTGGTTCCCAACCTTTTTGTGATCGAGTACCACTTGGAGGTCCCGTACAGTCGCCGCGTACCACCTGGTTCCAGAGAAACTAAATTCAATTAGATATCACTTTATTTCCATAATTGTACCGTTCCATTTTTGGCCACGCGCATCCAGCAACTGGATGCTCGGGCCGCTGGGACCAGGTGGGTGGCGTGTGGCAACAGTTGCAAATCGTTGCCAGATTATCTTGTGTTAGGCAGTAAACATTTTTGTGAAGTAAAAAATAACTAACTAAAAATCGTTCATGACCCCGAAAGTGTTCGCGTACCACCTGGAAGGCCCTCGCGTACCACTAGTGGTACACGTACCACAGGTTGGGAATCACTGGCTTAAAGAGTGCTGTAAAGCACTATGAAGCGGTATATAAGTCTAAGTGCTATTGCTATTGCTAAAGACTGTCCTCGGTGTCAGTGCTGGTGAGCTGAGCTGTTGTTTAGCTCAGCTGAGGCGCAGCAATCCATTCTGCCCCGCGAATCAGCTGAGCTAAAAAACAAGGGAATATAGGACAGGGAACGGTGGGAGGGCGGGGCCAGCCAGAGGTGGTACTTGCCGGTTTTCCGAACTACTCAAAATTTTTGCTACTGGTTTGCCCGAACCGGCTGAATACCACCTCTGTGGCTGAGGAACTCTGGGAGTTGAAGTCCACAAGTCTTAAAGTTGCCAAGGTTGGAGATCCCTGACCAAGAGGACTGAAAGGTATATCAATCCATCTATTTGGGATCAAGCAAACAGCCCCCAGGAGGCAGTGATCCACCAAGCAGAAACTCATATATATTGGACTTATGGATGATGGACCCAAAAACCCAATTTCTTTGCAAGACTGAGGGAAGTACAGACAGGGGGAAACGGGGAATAAGATGAAAGGACGGGATGTCCTTAAAAGAGCTACTGATTGCTGCCACAGACAAGCCAGGATGGCAGACTCACATCCAGGCAGCCAGGAGAGGTTGGTCCATACCTGGTGGTCTCCAACTTTCTGTAATACAGGCAGTCCCCAACTTAGGACCACAATTGAGCCCCAAATTTCTGTTGCTGATCAAGACAGTTATGAACTGAGTTTTGCTCCATTTTACGATCTTTCTTGCCACAGTTGTTAAGTGAATCCATTGCAGTTGTTAACTTGGTTAACATAGTTATGAAGGGAACCTGGCTTCCCCATTGACTTCGTTGGTCAGAAGGTCGCAAAAGGAGATCACGTGACCCTGGGACATTGCAACCGTCATAAATATTTGTCACTTGCCAAACGTTTATATTTTGATCGTGTGACCATGGGATGCTGCAATGGTTGTAAGTGTGAAAACCAGTCATTCAGTGCCATTGTAACTTAGAGTGGCCACTGAACAAATTGTTGTAAGTCAAGGGCTATCCGTAGTAGCTACATAGTAGCTACATAGTACAAATAACTCCGGTTTTCTCTTCTTTTGATTTACTTAAGATGTTTTGGAAGGCTTTTGTGGGTTTCCTACGGTAATACTCTATGGCTGTAATAGTCTGTTGGCTGTTTCTTATACACACACACACACACACACAAACACACACACACACACACACACACACACACACACATACACATATACATATACATATACATATATACACAACCACACACAAACATATTTATATACACATATCCATACTATACATATACACCAGGGGTGGGTTCTAACTTACCTCGCTGCCGGTTCGCTTCCTCCCGCGCCACGTGACTGCGCACGCATTGCACGCCACGTGGCCACACCGTGCGGGCACGCACTAGCATGTACAGTGCCAAAAAACAAGCAAAAAATAGAAAAAAAAAAGCCAAAAACAAGATGGCGGTGCATGCGCAGTGCCGAAAACTCTGCTTTTGCATATGCGCAGAAGCAAAAACCAGCAAAATAATAATAAAAAAAAATAATCCAAAAAGAAGATGGTGGCGTTCACGGACCGACACTGACAGAACTGGCTCTGTGATGTCATCACCAGCAAACCGGGAGGAACCTACCTCTGATACACACACACACACACACACACACACACACACACACACACACACACACACACACACACAGCTATACACAGACACACACACACACGTATGTATGTATGTATGTATGTATGTATGTATGTATGTATGTATGTTAGTGTTATCTTTTTCTTAGCTTGGGTCAGTTGTGCTGTGGTGGGTTGACCTTTTTGATAAAGTTGCATGGGTCTCCGTTTCGTTGGAAGATATTGCGTAGGCGGTCTCTTTCCTTTTTCGGGTGTTCGGGGTTGCTGCGGTGCGAGTGTAAACCCTTTTCCTGTTCCAGCCTCGCCAGACCATGCAGATCAGATCAGGATAAGCAGAGAGTAAGCCCACTGTTTCTAAAACCTCTTTTTACAGTGCTGACCTCATGAGGTATGAATCTGAAATCAATATCTCTAATCAGCCGGCGTTTTCAACTTGTATCATTCCGGCATTTTCCTTTGGTCCAAAAGTTTATTGTTTTATCGCAAGCGCAGGTTTAAGGGTTTGACTCATAGCACAGTGAGAATGCAAACTCGGATCGCTTTCAATCCGAAGCAGATGTTGGTCGGAAAGGGGGAAGAGATGATGCAATGAGACGCAGATCGCAAGAAACAGGCGAGAGGGACAGGTATACAGAGGTCCTACCTTAGTTGCTGGATTCTGGGGACCACAGCTTAATAATCACCCCTAGATGAGATTGGCCGCATAGAAACCTACTAAACAAATAAATATAATGAATGATCTTGGTACATGTAGTACAAGCGGGGAACCTGTGATCTCCTAGGAATAACAGAATAACAGAGTTGGAAGGGCCCTTGGAGGTCATCAAGTCCAACCCCCTGCTCAAGCAGGAGACACTCATTATACCAGTTCACACAAATGGCAGTCCAATCTCTTCTTGAAAGCCTCCAGTGATGAAACGGCCACAACTTCTGAAGGCAAGCTGTTCCATTGGTTGATTGTTCTTACTGTCAAAAAAATTCTCATTTAGAATAGAATAGAATAGAATAGAATAGAATAGAATAGAATAGAATAGAATAGAATAGAATAGAATAGAATAACAGAGCTGGAAGGGACCTTGGAGGTCTTCTAGTCCAACCCCCTGCTTAGGCAGGAAACCCGACACCGCTTCAGACAAATAGTTATCCAACATCTTTTTTTTCTAACATTCTTTTTATTTCTAAGTTGAATCTCTCCTTGATCAGTTTCCATCCCTTGTTCCTTGTCTGGAAGAGGCTGCTGCATCTGCTAATCACCAGATTTTAGGATTTCAGTAGCTTGCCTTACAGCCGTTCGTTCACATGAATAGGCCAATTTATATTAGGCAGGATAAATTTCAGGGTCTGAATGATATCCAGACTAACAGACCCTTGGATTATTAGTTCAAGCAGACCACAATTTCTATGAAGTTAAGGTTAGGTGTTTCTTGTTATTTATTTAAGCCAGCGGTGTCCAACTTTGGCAACGCTAAATCTTGTGGACTTCAACTCCCAGAATTCATGGCTGGCTGAGGAATTCTGGGAGTTGAAGTCCACAAGTCCTGAAGTTGCCAAGGCTGGACATCCTTGATTTAAGCATTTATTTCTTATAAGTTTTATTTCCCCAAGGAAGAGAGATTTAGAGGAAATATATTAGTTAGAATTATGTAAAAAAAATCATATTAAAACACCCAGAATCATTAGCAGAAAACACAACACAGGCAGGAAGACAACTTACACACACAAAATCTGAAGCAGCAGTTATAGAATTATGGGCTATAGTTTCCTCAACCTTTCAGAAGGAAAGAACAGAAAGGGAACAACCAACATCACCATCAGAAAGAATCCAGGATGAAGCCAGGCATGGCAGATGGCTTAACTAAAGATAACCCTAATTTTTGCTGCATATCAGTAACAAAATGGAGGGGCTGCCACAAAGAAGAGGGGGTCAACCTATTCTCCAAAGCACCTGAGGGCAGGACAAGAAGCAATGGATGGAAAATAATCAAGCAGAGAATCAACCTAGAACTATGGAGAAATTTCCTGACAATGACAGCAATTAATCAGTGGAACAACTTGCCTTCAGAAGTTGTGAATGCTCCAACACTGGAAGTGTTTAAGAAGAGATTGGACAGCCATTTCTCCAGAATGGTGTAGGATCTCCTGCTTGAGCAGGGGGTTGGACTAGAAGACCTCCAAGGTTCCCTTCCAACTCTGTTGTCCTGCTATTCTGCTATTTTATTTTCTCAGCAGCCCTCTCTGAGCACAGCACGGGTTAAGCAGAGGAGAGCGCCGGTCTCTTCCTCCGCAACTGCTCCACATCTGGAATCTACAGAACAGTCGGAGAACTTGCCAACTCATGATCCGGATTTACTGCAAGATAAGCACAAGATATTAAGACAGCATGTTTGTCTGGGGAGTTTTGTCCTTTATGCTTACTGCTTAGGTATGATATCAAATGGAGCTGGTTGAATGGCTAGACTCGGATCATTTGAGAGTTGTAATGAAATGTCAGAGTGCCAGCTTCCAAGTGCACATGATGAATAGCCCCTGGATTGGATGACGTGGAGATGTCGGCTTGAGGTCTCAAAACGATGCTTGAATTATTATTATTTTAAAATTACCGTTAACAAAAGTAGTACCGGCATGGGACTAACCTTAATACTTTGGCACTGTGGACAAACCAGAGGACAGAACAGAGTAACCAAGAAGATATTTAACAGATCAACAGAGTTGGAAGGGACCTTGTAGGTCATCTAGTCCAACCCCCCACCCAAGCAGGAGACCCTACAGCATTTACGACAAATGGCAGTCCAGTCTCTTCTTGAAAGCCTCCAGTGATGAAGCTCCCACAACTTCTGAAGGCAAGCTGTTCCATTGGTTGATTGTTCTCAGTGTCAAAAAAATGTCACCTTATTTCCAGGTTGAATCTCTCCTTGATCAGTTTCCATCCATTATTCCTTGTCTGGCCTTCTGGTGCTTTGGAAAATAGCTTGACTCCCTCCTCTCTGTGGCAGCCCCTCAAATATTGGAACCCGGCTATCATGTCTCCCCTGGTCCTTCTCTTCACTGGACTAGCCATGCCCAGTTCCTGCAACCATTCATCATATGTTTTAGTCTCCAGTCCCCTAATCATCTTTGTTGCTCTTCTCTGCACTCTTTCTAGAGTCTCAACATCTTTTTTATAGTGTGGTGACCAAAACTGGATGCAGTATTCTACATGTGGTCTTACTAAGGCTTTATAGAATGGTATTAGTACCTCACTTGATCTTGATTGTATCCCTCTGTTAATGCAATTTAGGAATGGGAATAAGGGTTTGGGTTTGTCTAGAGAAAAGAAGGGCTAGGGGGGACATGATAGCAGTATTCCAGTATTTGAGAGGCTGCCACAAAGAGGAGGGGGTCAATTTATTTTCCAAAGCACCAGAAGGCAAGACAGGAAATAATGGATGGAAACTAATCAAGGAGAGAAGCAACCTGGAATTGAAGAGAAACTTCCTAACAGTGAGGACAATTAACCAGTGGAACAGAAGTTGCCTTCAGAAGTTGTGGGTGCTCCATCACTGGAGGCTTTTAAGAAGAGACTGGACAGTCACTTGTCTGAAATGGTATAGGATCTCCTGCTTGAGCAGGGGGCTGGACTAGAAGACCTTCAAGGTCCCTTCCAGCTCTATTCTGATTCTGAGGATATTACCTAATTTCATTTATTCCTTCCTACCTAAGGGAGTAAATCCTACTCCCTTCTAGCACTGTTGATGTTACCTGCAAGAAAGCAACCAAGCTTAGAGAGCACCACAAACTCCTTATTTCAATCCTGAGCTACAAATATTTTTCCTCTTATCAGTTTAAAGGTTGGCAGCTCTATGGATGTGTATTAATAGAAAAAGCATGAACCACCTTTTCAAAAATGAAATAAACTTCAATTTAATGGAACCCCATTTACCTGACAGTGGACAATATTTGGGTTCAGACACTGTCCTATAATAACGGAGTCAGTGCGTTGCATCCAAAGTAATCTGGGTGATTCAGTATAATTCACATCATTTCTGTCAATTGCCATCATTCGTATGCTGACCTAAGCAAACAAATGACACAGCTGACGCAGAAGGAAAAGCAGGCCATAAATGACAGCCAATCAGAGCACAGCCAACCGCCCAGCCAATCAGAGCACAGCCAAGCCCCCAACCAATCATAACACTGTGCTCTGATTGGCTGGGTGTGTGCTCAGGTTAGTCTGACTTGCAGGGGGATTTGAGCTGGTGAGCTGCATTGCTGCTGTTTGGCTTCTAGTTCGTGATCGTGCCACATCTATGCCACAGGGCTATGGGAGCAATGGGTACCTCCACCTGTTTATTGGACCCGTGCCCCTCCTGGCTGGTCTCGGCCAGCAGGGAGGTGGCACGCGGCTGGATCCAGGCGGTGATCACCGCTTCTTTGCGAGAGGGATCCGTACCGCAGTCATTAAAAGCTGCGGTGGTGCGACCCCTCCTGAAGAAGCCTTCCCTGGATCCAGCCGATTTGAAAAACTACCGTCCAGTCTCCAACTTACCTTTTCTAGGTAAAGTTGTAGAGAAGGTGGTGGTGACCCAGCTTCTGCAGCTCCTGGATGAAACAGATCATCTAGATCCTTATCAGTCGGGTTTCAGGCGCGGCTACAGTACAGAAACTGCCTTGGTTGCTCTGATGGATGATCTCTGGCGGGCCCGGGATGGGGGGAACTCCTCCATCCTGGTGCTACTTGACCTCTCAGCGGCTTTCGATACCATCGACCATGGTATCCTTCTGCATCGGCTCGGCGAGTTGGGAGTGGGAGGCACCGTTTTGCGGTGGTTCTCCTCTTATCTCGCCGATCGGATGCAGTCGGTGTTGGCAGGAGGGCAGAGATCGTCCCCTAGGCCCCTACTATGTGGGGTGCCCCAGGGGTCGGTTCTCTCGCCCATCCTGTTTAACATCTACATGAAACCGTTGGGTGAGATCATCCGCAGGCATGGGGTGTGTTTCCATCAGTACGCTGACGACACCCAGCTGTACATTACCACCCCGTCTGACTTCAGGGAGGCAGTTGATGTAATGTGCCGAAGCCTGGACGACGTTAAGATCTGGATGAGGAGGTACAGACTCAGACTTAATCCCGACAAGACCGAGTGGCTGTGGATAATGCCTCCTAAGGACCATGATAACTGTCCCTCCTTGGTCTTTGAGGGTGCGAAACTGACTCCCTCAGACCAGGTCCGCAACTTGGGGGTCCTCCTAGATCCACAGCTAAAATTAGATCTTCACCTTTCTGCTGTGGCTAGGGGGGCCTTTGCACAGGTTCGCCTGGTGCACCAGCTGCGGCCATATCTGGAGAAGGAGGCGTTACTCACGGTCACTCATGCCCTTGTCACCTCGCGTTTGGACTACTGCAATGCGCTCTACATGGGGCTACCCTTGAAGAGTATCCGGAGACTTCAGTTGGTGCAAAATGCGGCTGCGCGTGCTGTGGTGGGTGTGCCGAGGTACACCCACGTGACACCGATTCTCCGCCAGCTGCATTGGTTGCCCATCGGTCTCCGGGTCCAATTCAAGGTGTTGATCACCATCTTTAAAGCCCTTCATGGCTTAGGACCAGGATATCTCCGGGACCGCATTCTGCCTCATACTTCCCTCCGACCGGTTAGGGCCCACAGAGTTGGCCTCCTCCGGGTCCCGTCGGCCAAGCAATGCCGGCTGGCGGGCCCCAGGGGGAGGGCCTTCTCTGTGGCTGGCCCCGTGCTCTGGAACCAACTCCCCCCAGAGACCCGAACCATCCCCACTCTGCTGGCCTTCCGAAAGGCCGTTAAGACATGGCTCTTCCTGCAGGTGGGGGGGACAGCTTAACCCATCTGAGCTTACCCCCCAAGTATGTGTGTGGTTGAATGGATGGATGTTGTTGCTGCTTTTATACTGTTTTTTTTTAAATTTTGTACTGTTTTTAAATTGTTTGAAATTTTGTCTATTCTTGTATTTCTTATGTTGTACGCTGCCCTGAGTCCTTCGGGAGTTGGGCGGCATATAAGAATAACAAAATAAATAAATAAATAAATAAATCTTCATGGAGGGTGTCAGTTTGCTTCATGTATGGATTGGAGGGGTTTAAAGTGGCTAATGATGCAGCTGTAGTATGGCTTCTAGTTTGTGGTCGTGCCTCATTGGTGTGGGTTTGGGTTTGCTTATTGCGTGGATATGTGGTGGTGACATCCTGTGTGGTTTTCATGAGTGTGGGTGTGGTGTCATTCTTTGTGTTAGGGACTCGTTTGTCAATAAGGGCGGGTTTCCAAATGACTGGTAGGCGGGAGGTGTCATCCGTTTATTCATGCTGTGTGGGCGTTTTTCTATCTCGATGGCTTCTCTGATTATTCTGTTGTTAAAGTGTTCAGTTTTGGCGATAGTTCTTGTCTTTGCACACCCCCAGCCAATCAGGGTGTGATTGGGGTGTGCTCTGGGGGTGTGCTCTGGTCTGAGCACACCCCCAGCCAATCAGAGCACAGCCAACCCCCCAGCCAATCAGAGCACAGCCAAGCCCCCAACCAATCAGAACACACCTCCAACCAATCAGAACACAGCCAAGCTCCCACCCTATCAGTTCAAACCCCCACTGGCAGTTAAAAAGAAGAAACAGCAGCAATCTCACATTGCTCCTAGAAGCAGGAAGCAGAAGACACCAGCCTGATGATGATGAATGAGACTTCATCGAAACGTCGCCAAGACACTTCCAATTTCATGCGGGAGAAAACCTGAATAACCAAAGACCTACACACACACACACACACACACACACACACACACACACACACACACACACTATGTTTATAAAGAAGTTATTGAATCCAGCTGAATCAGTCACCTGTGTGTGCTTCTGGTTTTGATTTTGCAACAAACTTTAATAGTATGTATGTTATGTAGTATATAGTACAACCACATTTGCAATACCGCAGCCAGTTTTGATCACCATGACATAAAAAAAGATGTTGAGACTTTGGGAAAAGTACAGAGAAGAGCAACAAAGATGATTAGGGGGTTGGAGGCTTAAACATATGAAGAACAGTTGCAGGAATTGGGTATGTCTAGTCTAGTGAAAATAAGTACTAGGAGTGACATGATAGCAGTGTCCCAATATTTGGCAGAAGAGTGGGGGGTCAGCCTGTTTTCAGAAGCATCAGAAGACAAAACAAGAAGCAATGGATGGAAACTAATCAAGGAGAGAAGCAACCTAGAACTAAAAGAATTTCCTAACAGTGAGAACAATAAACCAATGGAAATACTTGCCTCCAGAAGTTGTGGGTGCTCCATCACTGGAGGTTTTTAAGAAGAGACTGGACAACCATTTGTCTGGAATGATATAGGGCCGTGATGGCGAACCGATGGCACGCATGCCACAGGTGGCACAAGGAGCCATATCTGAGGGCACACGAGATGTTGCCCTATGTCAGCTCCAGTGCGCATGTGTGCGCTGGCCAGCTGATTTTTGGCCTTCTGGAGGGGGAGGGGGAGGCCATTTTCACCCTCCCCAGGCTTCAGGAAAGCCTCCGGAGCCTGTGGATGGCGAAAAACGGATCCAACGGACCTACCGGAAGTTTGGAGGATTCAGTGAGGCCTGCTTGCATGTGCTGGGGGGACCGCGAGGGGGGGGGTGTTGTGCACGCATGCGCAGGGGGAGGGAATTGCATTATGGGTGTGGGCACACATGAGCATGCTATTGCGCGCACACACACGCGCGCCCATTTGGCACCCGAGCAAAAAAAGGTTCGCCATCACTGATATAGGGTCTCCTCCTTGAACAGAGGTTGGACTAGAAAATCTCCAAGGTCCCTTCCAACTCTGTTGCTCTATTCTGTTCTGATTAGGGTTAAAATTGTCATTCCCTGCTTATTTTGGTGACCATCCAAGGCAACCATCATAAAATGTAAAGAAGTTCAGCATTTCCCACTTTAACTTGGTAGGAAGTTAGTGAGCCTTGAGGTATGGGAGGCACCAGCAATGGGACAACGCATTTCACGTTGGCATGCTTTTCAGCTGATGGGAGAAGAACACCAGAACTTAGTACAGATGGTCCTTGACTTGCAAACATTCATTTATCGACCGTTCAGAGTTACAGCAGCACTGGAAAAAAAGCAACTTGCAACCGATCCGCACACTACAACTGTCATAGCATCTCCATCCACGGTCATGTGATCACAATTCAGGCGCTTAGCAGCCAGTATGGATTTACCAACGGTTGGAGTGTCCCAGGGTCATGGGATCACCATTTGCAACCTCCCCAGCCAGCTTCTCACGACCAAAGTCAAGGGGGAAAAGCAGATTCGCTGAACGAGTGCACGATTCACTTAACAAATCCCCCATCTCTCTGGAACCAACTCCCACCAGAGATCTGGATTATCCCCACCCTACTGGCCTTCCGCAAAGCCGTAAAGGCATGGCTCTTCCTGCAGGCAGGGTGAAATGAGATCTATTCCCCCATGGATGATTGGTTTTTAAATCTGGTAATTTTTAAAATTGTTTTTATTACATTGTATGACTTGTTCTTATCTCTGTTGTACGCCGCCCTAAGTCCTACAGGATTGGGCGGCATATAAGAACTTTTAAATAAAAAATAATAAAAAATAAAAAATAAAATAAAAAATAATAAATAATAAAAAATAATTAAAAATTAAAAATTAAAAATTAAAATTAAAAATAAAAAATAAAAAAATAAAAAATTAAAAATAAAAATTAAAAATTAAAAATTAAAAATTAAAAATTATTAAAAATTAAAAATTAAAAATTAAAAATTAAAAATTATTAAAAATTAAAAATTAAAAATTAAAAATTAAAAATTAAAAATTAAAAATTAAAAATTAAAAATTAAAAATTAAAAATTAAAAATTAAAAATTAAAAATTAAAAATTAAAAATTAAAAATTAAAAATTAAAAATTAAAAATTAAAAATTAAAAATTAAAAATTAAAAATTAAAAATTAAAAATAAAAATAAAAAAATAAAAAATAAAAAATAAAAAATAAAAAATAAGAAATAAGAAATAAATAAGAAATAAGAAATAAGAAATAAGAAATAAGAAATAAGAAATAAGAAATAAGAAATAAGAAATAATAAAAAATAAAAAATAAAAATAATAAAAATAATAAAAATAAAAATAATAAAAATAATAAAAATAAAAAAATAAAAAAATAAATATATATATATAAATTTATATATATATATATATATATATATATATATATATATATATATATATATATATATATATATATATATATATATATATATATATATATATATATATATATATATATATATATATATATTATTTATATATATATAAATAATAATAATTTAAAAAAAAACCAGTAACTCGTTTAACAACCAAGGCAAAAATGCCCTAAAATCAGGCGCGACTCACTTAACCGCCTCGCTTAGCAATGAAAATTCTGTTCCCATTCACGGTCGTAGGTTGAGGACTTCCTGTAATGATAAAACCTTAGAGAATTCTGCTGCTAAAGAGGAAGCTTAAGCAACATATGGTCTGTTATTACTGTTGAAAAAGTTGGTCGCTGAAGCTTTTACATTTTATGCAGAAATGCTTCTGTTAAGGTAAGTCTTCGGGGCGAAACACTCACAGCATGAACATCCCCAGACCTCACATGCAGCAGGCCTGGTTTAGCGTACTCTGTAGGGAAAAAAAACACCCCCCACACACATCATCTTCTAAAGAGGACTATTAACTCTGGAGTCTAAAATTACCTAATTGCACCATTGCTCTCCAGAACGTCACAGATGAAAATCACATTTTAGGTGGAACTCTGCAGTACTTTGACTAAGGAGGAACTTCCTGAGCACTCCCAACCCCACCATTTGCAAGCCTCAACGGCTGTAATTCTTCCTGCTTTAATGCTACATTCGTATATTCTGCAATAATTATCCCCAAGATTTCCAAACAAGAAGTGGCTATCTCTTTTTGGGTTTTTTTTCCCCCAATCTGGGGGAAAAAATCTGGGGTTAGAAACGCACTTAGAAAAGCTTAATTGTCCCACTTTATTTATTTATTTATTTTGTTTGTCAAACATGTACAAGATAGTAGGTATTGGTATAAACATAAACATTAGCAAAGTAGGTACAGGTAAATTAGGCAATAGGACAATAGGACAGGGATGGTAGGCACAATGGTGCGCTTATGCACGCCCCTTACAGACCTCTTAGGAATGGGGAGAGGTCTACTGTAGACAATCTAAGGTTAAAGTTTTTGGGGTTTGGGGAAGAAACCACAGAGTCAGGTAGTGCATTCCAGGCATTGATCACTCTGTTGCTGAAGTCGTATTTTCTGCAGTCGAGTTTGGAGCGGTTTACATTAAGTTTGAATCTATTGTGTTCTTGTATTGTTGCGGTTGAAGCTGAAGTATTCATTGACAGGTAGGACATTTTGGTGTATGATTTTATGAACTACATTTAGGTCAGATCGAAGGCGACGTAGCTCTAAGCTATCTAAGCCCAAAATTTCAAGTCTGGTGGAATAAGGTATCCTATTGTGAACAGAGGAGTGAAGGACTCTTCTTGTGAAATATTTCTGGACTCTCTCGATTGTATTAATGTCTGATATGCAGTGCGGGTTCCAGACAGATGAGCTGTATTCGAGAATTGGTCTAGCAAATGTTTTGTATGTTCTGGTTAGCAGTGTAATATTTCCAGAGAAGAAGCTACGCAAGATTAGATTAACAACTCTCAGAGCCTTTTTGGCGATGTTGTTACAGTGGGCTCTGGCACTTAGGTCATTAGATATGAGTACTCCAAGGTCTTTGACAGAATGAGGGTCGTCTACAAGGTTGTGTCCTCTAAGCTTGTATTTTATGTTCTGATTCTTTAGATATCAATACTGCAAAATATATTCCGACAACGCTTTCAGAAGGCGAAGGAGAAGCTGTACAGGGAACCCTCAACTTATGACCACAATTGAGCCCCACATTTCTGTTGCTAAGTGAGACAGTGGTTAAGTGAGTTTTGTTCCTGCTTTACAACCTTTCTTGCCACAATTGTTAAGCGAATCACTGCAGTCGTTAAGTTAGTAATACGGTTATTAAGTGAATCTGGCTTCCCCATTGACTTCGTTCGTCAGAAGGTCGCAAAAGTGGATCACTGCAACCGTCATAAATATGAGTCAGTTGCCCAGCGTCTGAATTTTGATCACGTGACCATCGGGATGCCGCAATGGTCGCAAGCGTAAAAAAAAGGTCATAAGTCATTTTTTCAGTGCCGTTGTAACTTCGAACGGTTGCTAAACAAATAGTTATAAATCGAGGACTATCTGTTTATGAATTGGAGCACAATCACCCCTCCCACTCCTGTGTATTTGGGACATGGTTCTCATTTGGTAAAGTGCATTCAAAAATTTGTGTCTCGGAAAACACAGTCAACCAAAAGACATATAAAAATCTGGAGACGCTTCTGACAATCGATGTTTATCTTCAGGGAAAAATTCATGCAAAAATGCTTAGGAAGTCTTGTGCAGAGATAGGGTGGGGTGTACTTCTCCGTGATAAATTGCTGACAGTACATTGAGGAGAAATGATGCATTTGATCTTTTCTCGGTCAACAAGGCCAAGCACTTCAGGAAAACTGCAGGGATTTTCCTACAAGATGACATGGCCTGATTCAGTGGTGGGTTCCTACCGGTGCGGTCCACTCTGTCATCCCGGTAGCGGCCCGCCGATTGTGCAATTTGCGTGCGACGGTCCCGGTGCCGTCTTCGCCGGTCCGTCGTGCTGCGCCATATTTTTTTCCCAAATTTTTGGCCTTTTTTGCTTCCTGCGCATGCGCGGAAGCAAAATCTCGCGAGGGGACACATGTGTGTGGTATTTCGGTGATTTTTTGCTTCCTGCGCATGTGCAGAAGCAAAATCGTATGAGGGGATGCGCGCGCATAGCGAGCATGCGCACGTGCAAAACGTGATGATGCGTGCGCAGCACACCGGTAGGCAGGTAAGAGGAACCCGGTCCCTGGCCTGCTTCCTCCTCAGCCATAGTCCATAGGAAACATTCAGGTGGGAAGACTCAAAGAGAGTGTTTCTCAGCCCCAGCCTCTTTATGATATGTGGACTTCAACTCCCAGAATTCTGGGAGTTGAAATCCACATGGCTTAAACTCACTGAGGTTGAGACACACCTCTCTAGGAATTCAGTATTGAAAATCTCAGGACTTGTTTCCAGGACAAACATGTCAGTAGTGGGTTTATCTTACCTTTGCTACCGGTTCGGGAATGGGAGCGCGCATGTGCTTTATGTGCACGCAACACTTCTGCGCGTGTGCAGAACCTTCTGCACATGTACAGAACATTTTGATGATATATGGGCGGGTGGGTGGAGCCTCCCACCGCCGCCGCTACCGGTTTGCCCGAACCGGGGTGAACCGGTAGCAACCCACCACTGAAACATGTCCATTAGAAAAAAATGACCTACTGTCAATTCTCAACTCAGTTCTTGCTTGAACAACCCTGAGTGAGCATTACAGATATGTTTGTGTTGAGGAAAACACTGATTTACCATACATATAAAAGCAGGGCTGTCAAACTGGATTTCTTCGAGGGCTGGATCAGCATTGTAATTCTCCTCCATGGCCAGCTGCAGGGTGGGGGGAACGAGACGGAATGGACGCCTCCTGCAGCACCCTGTACCCTGCACCCGTTTTGGCTGACAGGGTGCTGCAGGAGGCTGTCCAGGCCAAAAATGGGGCATGGGACAGCCGTGCGCTGTCGCCCGCACCCCATTTTGGCTGCCAGAGGCACCACGGGCTGGTCCTTTGCTACTTCCAGGCCGGTCCTGTGGACCAGATTTAAGCACCCCACACGCCGGATCCAGCCCGTTGGCCTTCAGTTTGACACCCCTGTATTAAGGTATTTAAATGAGCGACAGGCTGGCCCAGTGGTGAAAACATTTGCCTCCCATTCGGAAGGTTGAGAGTTCAATCCTAGGTAGCATGCTGTGAACTCCATGTGGTGTCAGGGAGGGCATCTGGCCAGTAAATGCTCAGCTCTATCCAGCCACCCCAACTCTACTGCAAACTAAGGGATTACAGCAGCGGTGAAATGCTCCCAGTTCGCTTTTACCTGTCGGTCGTCGGAGAGCCGATCGCGAAGGCAGCGCGATGCTCTGCCCACCCGCCGGGACACTGCCATTTGAGTTCTTTTACCTTCTGCACATGCGCAAAGTATTCTGTGCATGTGCTGAGGGTAAAAGAACTCAAATGGTGGTGTCCCAGTGGGTGGGCGGAGCATCACGCTGCCTTCGCGATCGGCTCTCCGACGACCGACAGGTAAAAGCGAACCAGGAGCATTTCACCCCTGGATTACAGGGTCATAAAAAGGGAGAAAGATGATGTATTTAAAAATATTAAAAAGGGAATCATTTTGGGAAGATCATGGGATGAAATGGGTCTTTGATTCTTGTCCTATTCCATTTATGTTGGAGTCACTGTTTATGACACTCCTGTGTTGAAAGGACTAGCTGGTGATATCACCGTTGCCCATGGGGGTGCTCTTTTCATGTCTCCATCAAGGAGCTGGAGTGAATGACGGGCGCTTACCCCACCATGCAGCAGAACTCGGGTCTCAAACCTTGCTAATATCCAGCCCAGCATCCTAACCACGTGAGCCACTGCACTTCTATGGACCTTTGATTGAAGAGATGTGGAACTGAATAAAACGAGAAATGAGAAAGGCAGATTTCTCTCTTTCCATTTATTTATTTATTTATTTATTTATTTATTTATTTATTTATTTATTTATTTATTTATTTATTTATTTATTTATTTATTTATTTATTTATTTATTTATTTATTTATTTATTTATTTATTTATTTATTTATTAGTTGCATTTGTATGCCGCCCACTCCACAGAGACTCTGGGCGGCTCACAACAGTAAAAATTCACATGCAACAACAAATATAAAAAGCATTAAAAACAATAGATATTAAAACATTAAAAAAACATTAAAAACCACAATTTAAAAACCCATACAATAAATCATTCATGGGGCCAAGAATGATCGGTGTTGTATTAAAATCATTGGCCCCAGGCCTGTCGACAAAGCCATGTTTTTACTGCTTTTCTGAAGGCTGGCAGGGTGGGAATAATGCAGATCTCGGGGGGTAGTGTATTCCAGAGAGCCGGTGCTGCCACAGAGAAGGCCCTCGTTCGTGGGCCCGCCAGCCGACATTGTTTGGCTGATGGGACCACCAGCAGACCAACTCTGTGGGCTCTAATCGGTCTTAGGGAGGTATGTTGGAGAAGGCGGTCTCGGAGGTAAACTGGTCCTAAGCCATGTAGGGCTTTAAAGGTAATCACCAACACCTTGAATTGCGCTCGGAGACCTATGGGCAGCCAGTGCAGCTCGCGAAGGATGGGTGTCACATGGGTGTATCTAGGGACACCCATCACCACACGCGCCGCCGCATTCTGCACTAGCTGCAGTCTCCGAACGTTCTTCAAGGGTAGCCCCATGTAGAGTGCGTTGCAATAATCAAGACGTGAGGTAACAAGGGCATGAATGACTGCAAGTAGTGCCTCCCGGTCCAAGAAGGGACGCAACTGGTGCACAAGACGAACTTATGACAATGAATAACAGAATAACAGAGCTGGAAGGGACCTTGGAGGTCATCTAGTCCAGCCCCTGCTCAAACAGGAGACTCTATACTCTATTCAGACAAGTGGCTGCCCAATCTCTTCTTAAAAACCTCCAGTGATGGAACACCCCAAACTTCAGAAGGCAGAATCTGTTTTCATGAATCTGAGAACAAGCCAACTTGACAATTACTGCTTGATACCGCAGATGGGGAAAAAAATTAGAATGAACAGTGTGAACATCACATCCTGGGGTTGGGAACCTAGTGGGATAGAATATGATGGACATTTTCTTTTGCATTTTGTCTCCAGACTGAGAAGTGCAGACAGAATGCATGAAGGGAGAGAGGAGATTATGAATCCAGTAAGGGAGCTAACAAGGCGCTGACAGATGTGGGTTTTTCTTTCTGAAGGCTGTTTCTCTCTTTTTTCCCTCCTCTCCAGAGGCAAAGGCCGTCTTGAGACCAAAGGCAGAGAATAAATGCAAGCAAAAAGAAGATGCAGTTCAAAATACAGACAGTCTTCAACTTATGAATGGTCACTTAATGACCATTCAGAGTTACGACAGACCCCCCAAAAGATCCAGATTCCAAGTTCTGAAAGTCAGACCCTCTCCTTACTCATGTGACAAAACTTCAGATGCTTGGCAGCGTAGCTGCATTTACGGCCACTTGCAGAATCCTGCAGTCAAAGAACCATGTTGTCGGGACTGCCATCCTGCTACCCAACCTACTCTTTGCCTGATGCCAACCTGCCTGTTGTGGCCTGTCAGCTGCCGGCCCCTCCAGCAGCCAAATCAGAGGAGGAGGTGTGGGAGTCAGGGTCAGCATCAGGGCAACCTGGGAGCTCCGAGGGTTAAGAGGGAATGGAACTGGGAGAGAGAGAGAGAGAGAGAGAGAGAGAGAGAGAGAGAGAGAGACAGAGACAGAGACAGAGACAGAGACAGAGACAGAGACAGAGACAGAGAGACAGAGACAGAGAGACAGAGAGACAGAGACAGAGAGACAGAGAGAGAGAGACAGAGAGAGACAGAGACAGACAGAGAGAGAGACAGAGACAGAGACAGAGACAGAGACAGAGACAGACAGAGAGACAGAGAGACAGACAGAGACAGAGAGACAGAGAGACAGAAACAGAGAGACAGAGAGAGAGAGACAGAGAGAGACAGAGACAGAGAGAGAGAGAGAGAGAGACAGAGACAGAGACAGAGACAGACAGAGAGACAGAGAGACAGACAGAGACAGAGACAGAGGCAGAGACAGAGTTAGAGACAGAGTGACAGAGACAGAGACAGAGACAGAGACAGAGACAGAATATATATCTATCCTGGAAAATAAGAGAGAGAGACAGAACCTGGGTCATCCGTCAGCCCTCAGATGAAGAGTCAACAGCCCCCAGGTCTGGAGGTGGTTGATGAAGAAGAGGAGGAACAGCTGGGTCCAGTGCCTGACGCATGGATGGTCAGAAGGCAGAGGAGAGGAGAGCAGTGGAAATCCGTGGGCTGATCCTTGGGAAGGAAGAGCCACTGCTACTAGCGAGGCCCCACCCTAGCTCTGAGGATAAAAGGCAGGGGATGGAGATGAATAGATGTGGCAGACAACTATTCATCTTCCGGATGGATGGACTTGTTAGCCTGCGAGAGAAACTTTTTGCTGGGGCTGCCGGCACTCCTAATTAAAGGAATTTTTGAGTTCACTTCAGAGAGTTTGTCATGTTTGGGGAGCTGGGTCAGAACACTGCCATAGTTTATGGGGGGGAGGGAACTGCGGGGAGGAAAGGGTTGCTGGGAAAAGGGGAAATAAGACCACTTCTTGTGCCATCCCATGAGAGGGTCTATGACAGTGGTGGCAAACCTTTTTCGGCTCGCGTGCCAAAAAGGGGGGGGCGCGCTCGCGCGCGCTCGCATGCCCACACCCATTCCCTCCCCCCCACGCATGCGCACAACACCCCCCATGCTGCCCCCCTGCGCATGCGCACCCCCCCCACCCCCGCACAAAGGCTTACCAGAGCCTGAAACGACGAAACCGGCAAACCGGAAGTGCGAAAAAACGCACTTCCGGTTTGCCGGTGTGCTGTTTTTTGCACTCCAGAGGGTTCAGGGAAGCTCCCTGAAGCTCCGGAATGCAAAAAACTACAAAACGGACAAACCGGAAGTGCGGAAAAGTGCACTTCCGGTTTGTCCGTTTTGTAGTTTTTTGCATTCCGGAGTTTCAGGGAGCTTCCCTGAACCCTCCGGAGTGCAAAAAACAGCACACCGGCAAACCGGAAGTGCGGTTTTTCGCACTTCCGGTTTGCCGGTGGGAACCCTCGCGTGCTGGCTTCTATGGCTCTGCGTGCCACCTCTGGCACGCGTGCCATAGGTTCGCCACCACGGGTCTATGACAATTCACCATGGCCAACTCCCCACGGCCAGATTGCCATGGCCAACTTGCTGCAGCCAACTCACTGCAAAAAAACAAGCTGCAGGACAAGAGTCATACTAATATCAAAGATATGGTGGAATACAATCATTAAAGAATGGATGCAAAAGGAGTGATAAAATTGAAACGCAAATGACAAAAACTGAAATGATTTTTAAAATTTATTTTAAATAATTAAATTGTATTTTTAAATTGCCCTGCGGTGAGTTGCCCCACAGCAAGTTGGCCATGGTGAGTTGGCCGCAGCGAGATGGCTGTGGCGAATTGCCCCATTCCGCCCTTAAGAGCCATCGGCCGCTCCAAGATCAAACGCCTGGGAATGGAATGCACCACTTTCCAGCCTGTCAAGACAGGGACTGTTACCAAGACAATTTGTTTCAATGCAATTGGACCCTTCGAGATAATGACGGCAGGAGGCTAGGAAAAGGGAAAATTAACCACAGAGCTTTTGGCGCGCGAAACCTCAGTTCCGGCTTTGCTACACTTTAACCACTTGGCTTGAGTAAAGTATACTTTCGCTAATCATGGCATTGAGAGTCTTTCTTTTCTAACTGACCAAGCCGGGACAGCTGACACATGTTTTACTACAGTTTTGTGGAAAAACCAGCACTTGCTTCGAGTTTTCGACAAAACCACACACATTGGTTTGCTTAACAATTGAGGCATTTCCTGAGGTACCAGTGATTCAATTAAAAACCGCCACAAAAAAAGCTCTTAAAATAAGATCAAAATGACCCCTTTTACAAACAAAATGCGACTGTGATGGGCAGGTCCATTGCAGTCATATGTTGAGGATTACCTGTCCTTTCCTGTCGCTACAGAGGAACTGGTCGGGATCCGGGATGGGGGTCCACAATCTCTATTTGTTTGTCTTTCTTTCATTCTTTGGGAAAATGTCCCCAAGGGTTTTTTTCCCCATTCCTCTACTCAACCCAGCAGAGGCACCTTCTGAAATCTGCAGGTAGTCCTCAACTTACGACAGTTCATTTAGTGACCATTCAAAGTTACAACGGCACTGAAAAAAAGTGACTTATGATGGTTTTTCACAGTTACCTTTGGTAACTGGGGCCTTCGCAGCATCCCCGTGATCATGCGATCAACATTCAGACGCT
>JALIGW010000005.1:74310289-74367789 GCA_023053685.1 Diadophis punctatus similis
AAAAGCAATGTCAAAAAAAATAAAAGAAAGAAAGAAAGAAGGAAGGAAGGAAGGAAGGAAGGAAGGAAGGAAGGAAGGAAGGAAGGAAGGAAGGAAGGAAGGAGAAAGAAAGAAAGAAAAGAAAAGAAAGAAAGAAAGAAAGAAGAAGAAAGAAAGAAAGAAGAGGGAGGAGGAAGGAGGGAGGGAGGGAGGAGGGAAGGAAGGAAGGAAGAAAGAAAGAAAGAAAGAAAGAAAGAAAGAAAGAAAGAAAGAAAGGAAGGAAGGAAGGAAGGAGGAGAGGAGGAGGAAGGGAAGGAAGGAAGGAAGGAAGGAAAGAAAGAAAGAAAGAAAGAAAGAAAGAAAGAAAGAAAGAAAGAAAGAAGAAGAGGGAGGGAAGGAGGGAAGGAGGAAGGAGGGAAGGAAGGAAAGAAGGAAGGCAGGAAAGAAAGAAAGAAAGAAAGAAAGAAAGAAAGAAAGAAAGAAAGAAAGAAAGAAAGAGAGAAGAAGAAAGAAAGAAGAAAGAAGAAGAAAGAAGGAAAGAAAGAAAAGAAAGAAAGAAAGAGAGAGAGAAAGAAAGAAAGGAAGGAAGGAAGGAAGAGAAAGAAAGAAGAAAGAAAGAAAGAAAGAAAGAAAGAAAGAAAAGAAAGAAAGAAAGAAAGAAAGAAAGAGGGAGGGAGGGAGGGAAGGAGGGAAGGAGGGAAGGAAGGAGAGAGAGAGAAGAGAAAGAAAGAAGGAAGGAAGGAAGGAAGGAAGGAAAAGAAAGAAAGAAAGAAAGAGGGAAGGAAGGAAGGAAGGAAGGAAGGAAGGAAGGAAGGAAGAAAAAAGCCCTCCAAAACATACAACATCCGCACAATCAATACGAAATGTTACAACAGTCAAACATACAATGCAATTATTGGGGGAGCACAGTAATTCAAGAACTCTACAGCCATTTTAGGGGCTCCACACCACTCTCTGATCCCCGTGCCAGATGCAAAGTCACATCATCAGGCCCTTCCTGAAGACCGTCAAGGCCCGACGCCATGACAGAAAAGGCTCTCTTCCTGGGTCCTATGAGGTAACATTCACTAATGGACAGAACCTGCAACAAGCCTCTTCTGCCAGGCCTTGTAGAACAGAGGTGTAATGTGGGGAGACCTAGATAATTGCACATAATTTCCTCCACCACTGTATTTTGCACCAATTGAAATTACTGAATACTCTTCAATGGCAGTCCCATGTAAAGGGCTTTACAGTAATCTATACACGAAGTGTAAGGTGACCAGACGTCCCGCTTTTGGCGGGACAGTCCTGCTTTTTAATAATTAGTCCCGCGTCCCACGGCATTTCAAAAAAGTCCCGCTTTTTTAATTTGAATTTGCCCTGCACACCTCTCTGCCTCCTGCCTCGCCTGTCTCCTCCTGCCAGGTGGGGAGGGAGGGCAGTGAGAGGGGCAGCGGCGGTCTTGCCTGTTCATCACCACAGAGCCGAAGAAGCTGGTGGCATTCGCGGCGTGGGGCTTTCCCCGCCCGCTTTCCCCGGCTGCTGGGACGCCGCCATTTGCGTTCTTTTGCCCTCTATGCAAGCAGAACGCTTTGCGCATGCGCAGAGGGAAAAAGAATGCAAATGGCGGCATCCTGGCGACCGGGGAAAGCGGGCGGGGGAAGCCCCGTGCCGCGAACACCACCAGCTTCTTCGGCTCTGCAGCGACGAACAGGTAAGCCTGCGCCGGTAGGAACCCACCCCTGTGTGTGCACAAAGCTGCAGGATAAGAGAGATGGACCCCTCTCGTCTTGCTCCCCTAGAATCCCCCCCCCCGGTCAATGGTGTCCCGCTTTACAAATATTAAAATCTGATCACCTTAACGAAGTGGCCAGGGCATGTGAACATGGAGACTCCTAATCCAGGAATGGATGCAACTCACAGCTAACTCAGAGCTGGGCAAAGGATGGAAAGTCACAGCTGCCACCTGCTCTTTGAGTCCAGAAGTCTTGGTGTAAATCCAGAAAAATCCTCAGCTTGGGCACCAGGTCTGTCTGGAATAATGCAGTCCCATCCAGCTACTTACTAGAGTCCCAAAGGTGCTTTTTCAAGAGGCAACTGGACTTTCTGGTCCAAAAAGTCCAGTTACCTCTTGAAAAAGCACCTTTGGACAACTGTGACCTGATTGACTGAGAATCTCCATAGACATCTACTTACTAGAGTTTCAAACTGATCTGGTTTAGCACATTGTCCGTACTACGCTGTTGGTCCCTCTAGCTAAAGATTGCTTAAAGGTGGTGAATGATTGAATCTTTTCAGTCTGAATTATTCCTTAGAAGTTTTATTCAGGTAGTCCTTGACTTGCAACAGATTGTTTAGTGACAGTTCAAAGTTACAACCGCACTGAACAAGTTACCATATTTTTCGGAGTATAAGACGCTCCGAAGTATAAGACACACCTAGCTTTTGGGGAGGAAAACAAAGGGGGGGGGAAATCTGCCTCTGCTTCCAGCAATTTGCCTCCTAGCAGCAAACAGCAAGCAGCCTGTTTCAGTTTCACTTTCAGTTTCAGCACAGCCTGATTAGCACAAGGGGAAAAAATCTGCCTCTGCCTCCCAGCAATTTGCCTCCTTGCAGCAAACAGCAAACAGACTGTTTCAGTTTCAGTTTCAGTTTCAGCACAGCCTGATTAGCACAAGGGGGGGAAAAATCTGCCTCTCAGCAATTTGCCTCCTAGCAGCAAACAGCAAATAGCCTGTTTCAGTTTCAGTTTCAGTTTCAACACAGCTTGATTAGCACAAGGGGAAAAAAATCTGCCTCTGCCTCCCTGCAGCCTGAAACAGCTGATGGCCAGGAGGCCGATGGGACAATCAACTGCTTGTGCTAATCAGGCTGTGCTGAAACTGAAACTGAAACAGGCTGTTTGCTGTTTGCTGCAAGGAGGTAAATTGCTGGGAGGCAGAGGCCAAAGGGTTGGGGCTGGTGGGTTGGGCAGGGCTACATTCAATGTATAAGGCACACCCAAAATTTTCACCCTCTTTTAGGAGGGGGAAAGTGTGTCTTATACTCCAAAAAATATGGTACTTATGATTGTTTTTCACACTTACAACTGTTGCAACATCCCCATGGTCACCTACTCAAAATTCCGATTCTTGGCAACTGGCTCACACTTATGACGGTTCCAGTGTTCTGAGATCATGTGAGGAAAGCCAGATTCACTTAACAACAATATCACCAACTTAACATTTGCAGGGATTCGCTTAACAACTGCAGCAAGAAAGATCGTATAATGGGGCAAAGCTCACTTAACAACTGTGTCACTTAGTAATTAAAAATTTTGGACTCAATTGTGGTCATAAATCAATGACTACCTTAGAGTCCTTTAACAGGCACTCTAGAGAAGAACTTCTCCTGAAGGGATCCCAAACTGGGGGATCAATTCCCTTTGAGATCAGAAGACACTTCAGAGGTGGGTTCCTGCTGGTTTGGACCGGTTCTTTAGAACCGGTAGCGGGAATCCCCCCCCCACTTGCCGAACCGGCAGTGATGGCTGGCTGGACACGCCCCCGGACCGGCTCTCTCGGTGGCGCCGTGGGAGGCGCCATCTTGTTTTTCACTTCTGCTCATGCGCAGAAGCTGTTTTTTGCTTCTGCACATGCACAGAAGCTGGATTTTCAGCACTGCGCATGTGCGCGCCCACGCAGCATGGGAGGAAGCGAACCGGCAGGGAGGTAAGTCAAAACCCACCCCTGAGACACTTATCTATTTTGCTTTTAGCAGTAGTTTTCATTTTGGGGGCATTTGGCTTGAATTGGATTCTGTATTTAAACAACTGTTGAAATCTTATCCTGAAGAATTTGATTGAGCAGAAAGGCATGAGATCAATCAAATGAATAAATAAAACCGAATTGCAGCAAAGGAGAAACCCTGATAACCAAATAATCCAGGCCCCTTGCAAATATTATCCTCCATCTAGTGTCCAAGGCATAATTGACTGAAGAATTCCAAACCAAGAATCCTGTTACTAGAGACGGTCCCTCAGGACACGCTAATCTGTTCGAAGAACCAGTGTTATTACAGGAAGGTGAAGTTCGCTCGGCAAGTTAGTTTACTCAATGAGATTAGAGATGCTGCCAGAAGACTTATTATTAACTTCTTTGTGGCAGACATTAACCTTGGTAGCTTTTGCCCTTTAGATGTATTTAGAGCTGTGTCTTCTCTTTCTTATGCTTCCTTTGAAAAAATCCACCCAAGTGAAGAGATACGTGTTCGCAAAGAATCTGGATAAGCAGATTGGAAAAACAGACAGTTTTTCCTCAGCTTTGATAGAAGAGGATACTTATAGCTCAGAGTTGAACTGTGGGGTCCTTGGCGTTCTCGGAGCTTGGCTGTTTTTCTCGCAGATGTCACATTACCAAACTAGGTAACATCATCAGTGCATCACTAGCAATGTCTGTAGAGATTCTCAGTCACTGAGAATCTCTACAGACTTTTAGCTATTCCATCTGGGATGAACACCCTTTGAATGGTGTGGGAGTAGGAATGGATTTCCAGAGGGGAGAAAAATGCAGACTACAGGAATCAGGAGCACCTACTCAGGTGACCCTGAGGACACAGATAAACCTGCAAGTGGCCTCAACGACCCTCTAAAACAGCGGTTCTCAACCTGGGGGTGGTGACCCCTTTGGGGGTTGAAAGACCCTTTCACAGGGGTCTGGAGACTTCGCCCAGACGCTGCCATTTGGGTTCTTTTACCTTCTGTGCATGCACAGAACGTTTTGCGCATGCACAGAGGGTAAAATAACCCAAATGGCAGCGGCGGGGCATATCACGGTGTGATTTATTGCCTGTTACATGTATATGCAGGGAGATGCATCCCTATATAATATAATGGTTCATTCCTGAGCACGTGATTGTTCTTGTACGCATGTGTGCATTCCTGAATCTCCGTTCTATCCTTCGTCTTCTGGCTTCTGATGAGGGAAGTCGCATTTTATAGCAGAGATGTAAACAAATGAGATTTTATTGTTTTTGTACCGAAATAAATATTTTAATTAGAACTTTAAACTACGGTTTTATTTCTAATGTCTGAATTCCGGGAAAGATCAAACATCACCTCTGTGAGATTTATTCTCACTCCGTCAGGGCAGGGGTTGCGGCGGTGGGCGCAGCGGCGGGGTGGGTCATGGTGGGAGTGCGGGTGCGGGGCACAGGTCGCGGCATTAGGAAGGTTGAGAACCACTGCTTTAAAAGGAGACAAATGACCAGCTGTCTGCAAGGAGTTTTAAATCCTTCCTTGCTCCACTATCCTGTCAGAGCTGAAGAAGCTTCTTGGATGAGAAGCAAAACATCTTCAAAAGAAAAAAAAAAGAAAGTCCAGTTGCCTCCTGAAAAAAAAAAGCACCTTTGGAATCACTAGCACTGATGATGTTACCTAGTTTGGTAATGAAATGTCTGCAAGAGAACAACCAAGCTTAGAAAGCACCAAGGATCCCACGTTTCCTCAGCTTAGAAGTAAACTAAGAAGGATCAAAGGAGTGACAGAACCATTTTCAAGGGAAGAATGTCAAGATAGACTCAAGAAAAATACATGCACCATCTTGATACATTGTCTTGACACGATTCCGAAGTTGTTTTGCTATTTTCTAGAAGCTTTTTACACAGAGGATGGAAAAAAATGAAATGGAGAAGAAAAGAAAAGAATAAATGACAATTCAGGAAGTCCTCGACTTACAACAGTTCGTTTAGTGACTGTTCAGAGTTACCACACCACTGAAAAAAGTGACTTACGACCATTTTTCACACTTACGACCACTGCAGCATCCCCATCCTCACGTGATCAAAATTCAGATGCTTGGCAACTGACTCATATCTATGACAGTTGGAGTACTTTGGGATCAGCTTTTATGACCTTCTGACAAGCAAACTCAATGGGGGAAGCCTGATTCACTTAACAACCAGGTTACTGACTTAACAAATGCAGCAATTCACTTAACAACTGCAGCAAGAAAGGTCGTAAAATGTGGCAAACCTCACTTAACAACTGTCTTGCCTGGCAACAGAAATGTGGGGGCTCAACTGTGGTCATAAGTGGAGGACTACCCCAGGGGTGAGTTCCAACTTACCTCGCTGCTGGTTCGCTCCCTCCCTTCCTCGCCATGTGGGTGTGCCTCGTGGGTGCGGTCATGCGCAGTAATGAAAAATCTGGGGGGGGAAAACCAAGCAGAAAAAAAGATGGCAACTGGCAGAGTTCTGGAACTTGGCTTTTGAGCATGCTCAGAAAAATTTTTTTTTTAAAAAAAAGATGGCGGCGCCCATGGACCGGCACCGACTGATCCGGTTTGGTGACATCATTGTGACGTCACCAGCGGGTCGCTACCGGTTCTAGTGAACTGGTCCAAACCGGTCCGAACCCACCCCTGGATTACCCATACTAAAACCACCGTAGTTAAGCATTTTTCGATTGTGCGGAATTTAAGGGAAGCCATTCAGCATGGAATACACTGTACTGAATTAATAGCTTTGGTATCATGTCTCCCCTTTTCTGACTCACGTTTATTTTGGCTTCTTCATCAAGACTTCAATTTATCTGTCGGAGAACTGGTGGGATAGGACTTGAACCAAGATGTATTTTAGTTTTGGTTCTGCTACGCCTGTTGCGGTTGGTGGCTCTTTTTTTTAATCATAACAAATTTGGAAGTGGGAGAGGCCAAGCAGAATGATGGAAGGGAGAGATTGTTTTAATGGTTTTATAAAACAATACTATTCTGGGAAACAAAAAGGCTTTTGTAACCACTGATTGGAAAAGATGTTCCTTCGTGTCAGTGCCGACGCTTGGAAGATGCTTACAGCTAGGAAAATTGCAAAGCAAGTGGCTACTAGTCCAGTTCAGCAGACAGCCGGTGGCCTGAAGGGGAAAAAAAAGAGAAAGGACAATAGGAAGGGATCTGAATTTTGAATAATTGCAGCTGGTTAAATGGGATCAGCTTGGAGGGAGCCACAAGGATATGCAATAAACCACTGCAGGGAACCGATTCTGCTGTAACGGCTCACAATGTCTGCCTGGAGGCTTGCCAGCTCTTTCCCGCTCAATTGATCTCTAAGTAAATAGCAGTTGTCAAATGACCATAGAGTTCCAGTGTTTTTCCTCTTTAAAGAGAAAGGCTATTAGCCAAAGGCAGGGCAAAACAAGATTTCGGTTCTTCTCAAAACAACTCAGTTTCCCAGCGTCTACGTGGCACAGAAGAACAAACCTGGGAGTTTTGCTTTCTCCCATATTCTTTGTTTCTCATTTACAAGTTCTTTTCATGCATAAAGAAATAGTGTTTTTTTTTCTTTTTAAAAAAAAATTCCTAGGAACAAATAAAAGAAATGGAATTCTCACCCATCCACCCAGCCGGGATGCAGCTTGTTCTTCTGCTTATGAAGACATTTTGAACATTTGGAGGAGTTTTGTATTTACTGCTAGCTAATTCAAGGCAAATAACTGCATTGAGTTCAGAACTGAGGAAGGTTCTTGGATGAGAAGCGAAATGTTTTCAAAGGGGAAAAAAAAACCGCAAGAAAGTCCAGTTGTCTTATGGAAAAGCATCTTTGGAACCAGAAGAGAGATACTAATAAAGGAGAATATTTGTAGCTGAGGGTTGAAATGTAGCTCAGGTTGCTGCTCTCTGAGCTTGCTTGTTTTCTTGCAGACGTTTCATTACCCTAACTAGGTAACGTCATCAGTGCTAGTAAGGAGTGTTGTTTGCTGTCGGTTTATAATCTGGTGACTTGCCACTCTATAAAGCCTTGGTCAGACCACACCTGGAGTACTGCATCCAGTTTTGGTCACCATGCTACAAAAAAGACATTGAAACTCTAGGGAAAGTGCAGAAGAGAGCAACCAGGATGATAAAGGGTCTGGAAAATAAAACATACAAAGAGCGGTTGCAGGAACAGTCTGGCCTGCAACCTCTTGGCCAGTCTGACGAAGAGAAGGACCAGGGGTGACATGATAGCAATGTTTATTTATTTATTTATTTATTTATATTTATTTATTTTGTCAAGTACGTGTTGGTAATATACATAGATGTAACATTGTTTATATACATAAGATTGGTACTGAAAGAGGGAACATTAGGACAGGGACGGTAGGCACGCTGGTGCACCTTACTGACCTCTTAGGAATCGGGTGAGGTCAACAGTGGACAGTCTTAGGGTAAAGTTTTGGGGGTTTGGTGACGAAACCACAGAGTCAGGTAGTGAGTTCCAGGCATTCCAATACTTGAGGGGCTGCCACAGAGAGGAGGGGGTCAGGCTGTTCTCTATGGCACCAGAAAGCCAAACAAGGAATAACGGATGGAAGCTGACCAAGGAGAGATTCAACCTGGAAGTGAGGAGAAACTTTCTGATGGGGAGAGCGATCAACCAATGGAACAGCTTGCCAACAGAGGTTTTGGGAGCCCCAACACTTGCGACCTTCAAGGGGAGACTGGACTGCCTGTCTATGTGGGTGGGGGTGGTCTAAGAGATTTTGGGTTGGGCTGTTTGCTGTTGGCTTCTTCGGCAGTTTCTTGATTTGGGGTATTGTTTACTTGATTGTTGGTCTGATGTTAACTTGGAGTTCATCTATGCTGACTGGGTGCTGATTGCTGATGAAGAGGTGCTTGGGTCCTTTTCTTTCTTTTTTGAGCTGGGTGATAGTCTCTTTTGCATAGTCTACGGCCGTTGTTGATGTCCATGTGTCTATTGAGGGCAAAAGAAGAAGGGGACGACAAGAGAATGAGGTGGCTGGATGGAGTCACTGAAGCAGTCGGCATGAGCTTAAATGGACTCCAGAGGATGGTAGAGAACACGAAGGCCTGGAGAAACGTTGTCCATGGGGTCGCAATGGGTCAAACACAACTTTGCAACTAATGACAACAACAATAATTTTCTATTGATGGCTGATTTGTCATAGTGCCAGGCTTCTAGAAATTCCCTGGTGTTTTTGGACTTGAGGTAGGTCACAGCACCAAGGCAGGCACTGGATCCAGCTCTCTTTCTCCTAACTCGTCTACACCACATATAATTCTGACCGCACAACAAACAACCACATTATTTATACCTCTCTCCTCAGGATATGGTTCCAGCCACAGTTAAACTTTGCAAAACAAAATGAAAATTACACAAACACTATAAAATCAATAGCAATCATGACATATCTATAATCGCCATAAAAATAAAATTAGGCATGTATAAAGTCTTGTATCTACTGCCTGACCCCCTGCCATCAGACCTTAATAATAGGTAATAACATTTACAGCAGGAAAGCCCTATCATTTAACCTCTGTTGTGCGAGCTGCACTAGTTTCCAGTTTCTTTTGGGTGCAATTGAATAGCAATAGCACTTAGACTTGTATACCGCTTTACAGTGCTTTGCAGCCCTCTCTAAGCAGTTTACAGAGTCAGCATATTGCCCCCAACAATTTGGGTCCTTATTTTACCCACCTCAGAAGGATTGGAAAGCTGAGTCAACCTTGAGCCTGGTGAGATTTGAACTGCCAAATTGCAAGCAGCTGGCAGTCAGCAGAAGTAGCCTGCAGTACTGCACTCTAACCACTGCGCCACAGTGGCTTCAATATGCTTTAAAGATCTCCTTTAAAACATTATATGGCACAGGGCCAGGTTACCTGTGACGTTGCCTTTCCCTAAGGACATCTACCTGTCCAATCAGGTCAGATAGGGTGGGCACGCTCCTATTCCCTTCCTTTAAATATTGTCCACCTTATGGGAGCTAAGAAGGATATATTTTCTGTGCAAGCTCCTGTCCTAAGGAACACTCTGTCCCTTCAAATTCAGCAGCCCTTCATCCTTTCAGTCTTCAATAAAAATTTGAAGGCCTGGCTTTTTCCCAAGCATTGGGATAAGAGACTATATGACATGCATTTAATTTTATAGTGCAGGGACACAGGTGGGATTCAGCCAGTTCGGACCGGTTCTGGAGAACCGGATGCCAATTTTACATCTGGTTTGCCGAACAGGTAGTTGCAAGAACTGGCTGGCCCCGCCCACCCCTCCCCTCCCAGGAGTCTCCACGTGGCCCATTTTGGATGCCAAGCAAGTGCAGGGCCTGCGCGGAGGCTCTGGAAGGGCAAAAAAATGGGCCTCCCAGAAGTTCCAGGAAACGGGCTCGTTTCTGGCTTCCAGAGGGCCTCCGGAGCCCGGGGGAGGCCGCTTTTGCCCTCCCAAAGGCTTGAGGAAAGCCTCTGGAGCCTGGGGAGGGTGAAAATGCCCGCCACCGTGGTGCAGGAGGCCGAGCAGGCCACGCCCACCATGGCCACGCCCACCCAGCAACCGGGCAGAGAACTGGTTGCTAAAATTTTTGAATCCCATCCCTGGTGGAAATTAATCGAGGAGAGAAGCAACATAGAACTAAGGAGAAATTTCCTAACAGTTAGACCAATTAATCATAGTTAAGGCAGGACTAGAACTCCCAGTCTCCTGGTGATTGGCCCAAAGTCACTCTCAGCCGGCTTTCATGCCTAAGTTGGGGCTAGAACTCACAGTGAACTCTAGGCATGATGGGTGGCACACAAATCTAATACATGAATCAAGATATCAAAAGACACCCAGCTGGCTTTCATGCCTAAGGCGGGACTGGAACTCAGTCTCCTGTTATCTGGCCCAGCACCTTAAATATTTTCAGAAATCTCTTCTTGTTAAAAAGAAAAGAGTGCCAGTTCTCATTCATCAAATTGAATAAGACTTGGGAGAAAAGATTGCAGCAAATTTCACTCCTCAGCTTTATCATGGGAGAGCCCATTCTTTGACACAGAAGGAACCCCATGTAGAGAATGAATGCACCGTTAATATATAAACCACGGCATACCATGTCCTATTTTCTCCCCTTCCAATTCGTCTTTTTCTTTTTGCAACATGTACTTTTCCATTCCACGTTTGATGTAAATATTAAGGTTTCTTGTTGCCCTGGAAACAATTGCTTAGGTGGCTACTGGCCCCACCAGAACGCCAGTTGAACAGGGAAGGGGGGGGGGGGTTAGGGGGAAATGCTGGGGGTAGGAATAACATTGCTAGATTCTCCTTTGTCAGCAGTGAGCAAACTTTCCCAGCGCTTATGCCAAGCAACAGGAGGGGGGGGGTCATAAATGGATTCAGCAAGAGAGCCATAAATAAAAGAAGACTTCTGCAAGGGGAAAAAAATAAAAACAGCTACCATGGTGGTAAAACTTGAGACTAACTTGCTGGATGGACTGCAGTAATGTTTTTCAATCTTGGAGAGTTTAAGATATGTGCACTTCAACTCCCAGAATTCCCCAGTCAGCATCACTGTGGAAATTGAGAAACACTGCATTATAATATCAGAGAAGATGCTAATGTAGGAATGAGTTGTCCTAAGTATCAACTGTGCCCAGGGCCAGGAAACAATCCATTTCCCTTCTAGTCCAACCCTCTGCTCAAGACAGAAGACCTATACCAGGGGTCGGCAACCTTAAACACTCAAAGAGCCATTTGGACCTGTTTCCCACAGAAAAGAAAACACCGGGAATCGGGTGGAGGGGCGGGGCAAGTGAGCGGTTGCCGGGCTACCGGTTCATGGGCGTGGCCAGCCAGCGGTCACTACCGGTTCGGTGACCCAGGCCAAATTACAGCTACCGGTTCACCTGAACCAGTGCGAACCGGTAGAAACCCACCACTGAGCTGTAGCACACTGCTGGCTCATATTTAAATGATACCAAATTCCTCCCCTCCCTCCCAATGTTTGAATCTGTCCATTCTAAGCAAAAATGGGGCATAGATCAGAAAATGAAACTTTTAAGAAAGGATCTGCTCCATTTTTCAGTGAAGCACTGTCAATGAAAAACTGTCTTGTGATTACAAGCGGCTCGACAATGCAGACTGTCTCAGGACTTCACCTGATAGATTCACCTTTGGAACTGTTTAAGCTGAAGCTATATTTCAGGGACACTTTAATTACTGCAGATATGTGAAGCTTTGGCTTGCTAATCTGATTAGAGAGTGATTCCACGGAATATATCTGCAAATTGAATCAGAGAGACTTCAGATCAGTTTGAGCAATTCAGAAAAGTTTCTTCCAAATTGATTCAGACACGAATTGAATGGACCCAATTTAAACATTCAGTACTGGTCAGTTTTCTAAACTGCATCAATGATTAAAATTGGATTAGGGATGATTTGTACTTCTGTAAGTAGTTACTGATCAAAATGAATATTTGGCATTAAGAGAGGAGCTATTTGTCACTGGGCTGACCAGGTTCATCCTGATTTTGCTTGCTACCCTTCTCTAAACCTGTTCTTAAAGTTTGGTACTCAAAATTGGACACATAATCCAGTTAGGATTGATGAAGCAAAATTAAAGTAGAACATTTTTTCCCCTTTGATTTGACAGCTGTATTTCTTTCAATGCAGCCTAAAATTGCACATGTTTCTTTTTGCAGCTACATTATACAGTTGCTTATAATTCAGTTTGCAATCGACCAAAATCCTTTTAGACAAGCCCTGTTACCAAGCCAAGTATTCTCCTCCACTCCATCCTCCATGGATGGGATTTTTCTTTCCTAATTATTGCACTGCTCTCTCTTAAACGTTATTCTGTTAATTGCAGTCGATTTCTCTAATCTATCAAAATCGCTTTATGGTATGCATTTATGTCTTCTAGATTCTAGAATATTAAATATTCCACCCAGTTTTGCAGGAGCTGCAAATCAGAGAGGGGTTCCGTCTTCATGAAAATCATTCATAAACATATTGAAGAATGAAAGCTCCAAGACTGATTCTTAGCACAGGGGGTCTCCAAGCTCGGCACTTTAAGTTGTGTGGACTTCAACTCTCACAATTCCTCAGGCAGAATTCTGGGAGTTGAAGTCCACAGGTCTTAAAGTTGTCAAGGTTGGAGGCCCTCAATTTTGAAACGCCTCTCCAAATTCCCCTAACGAACTCCATGAGGCTCTCTCTGTTCATTCAGTCAGCTCCTCTCCCTCCCTGGAACCTGGCTGCCTTATACAGGTAGTCCTCGACTTATGACCACAATTGAGCCCAGAATTTATGCTGCTAAGTGAGACATTGGTTAAGTGAGTTTTGCCCCATTTTAAGACTTTTCTTGCTCTTTGTTAAACGAATCACTGCAGTTGTTAAATTAGTAACACCGTTGTTAAGTGAATCTGACTTCCCCATTGACTTTTCTTGCCAGATGGTCACAAAAGGGGATCACATGACCCCGGGGATATGTGCAACCGTCATAAATATCAACCTATTGTCAAGCATCCAAATGTAAATCCCTTGACCATGGGGATGCTGCAATGGCTCATAAATGTGAAAAACAGTCATAAGTCACTTTTTTTCAGTGCCCTTGTAACTGTGAACGGTCACTAAATGAACTGTTGTAATTCGAGGACTAACTGTACAGCCTCTGCTTATTCTAGGCCATCAACAACCTTCAGGACATATCCATTGCACAGAAAATTCTGAAAGTGAATATAAAGATAAAACCAGGGCTTCATGCAAAAAGACTTGGGGGTGGGGGAATTGGAACGCTGATCTTATATACCGTATTTTTCGGAGTATAAGACGCACCTTAGTCTTTGGGGAGGAAAATAGGGGGGGAAATCTGCCTACCAGGTATTCATCTGGCTGGCGTCCTTAGTCTGGTCAGCTTCAGCACATTATTTTATCCCCTGGTTAGGGCTGAAAAAAACATTCTTCGGAGCAAGTAGCAATGAAAAAAAGCCTGCAAAGACTTAGGGCTGGAAAAAACCTCCTTCAGAGAAAGTAGCAATGAAAAAAAGCCTGCAAGCCGGTAAGAGCCGGGAAGATCGTTAGAGCCTTGTTAGGGCTGAAAAAAGCTTCGAAAAAGCTACATTCAGAGTATAAGATGCACCCAAATTTTCAGCCTCTTTTAGGGGGGAAAAAGGTGTGTCTTATACTCCGAAAAATACAGTATGTTGACAGCAGCAAGACTATTTTACGCACAAAAATGAAAGGACATTTTGATTCCCACCATGGAGGGATGGCTACAAAAGTTGATGGAGTTAGCAGAGATGGCTAAATTGACTGCTTTGATCTAAGGAAAAAAAACACAAGTACTTTTGTTTCTACTTGGAAACCTCTTCTGGACTTCGTGCTTGAGGTGGGAAAAAAAATGAAAGTTTGATTTTGGGTTTTACTGATTAGATTAATGTGTTGTTATAGAAATAACTAGTTTATATTATTATGGAAAAGTTGAGGTTCGATGCTAATGCCTTATGGGTATATGGAGCATATGCATCAAAGACAAATTCCTTGTGTGTCCAATCACACTTGGCCAATAAAGAATTCTATTCTATTCTATTCTATTCTATTCTATTCTATTCTATTCTATTCTATTCTATTCTATTCTATTCTATTCCATTCCATTCCATTCCATTCCACTCCACTCCACTCCACTCCACCTCTATTCCATTCCATTCCACTCCACTCCACTCCACTCCACCTCCATTCCATTCCATTCCATTCCACTCCACTCCACTCCACTCCACTCCACTCCACTCCACTCCATTCCATTCCATTCCATTCCATTCCATTCCATTCCATTCTATTCTATTCTATTCTATTCTATTCTATTCTATTCTACTCCTACTCAATTCTGATATTCTATTCTATTCTATTCTATTCTATTCTATTCTATTCTATTCTATTCTATTCTATTCTATTCTATTCTATTCTATTCCATTCCATTCCACTCCACTCCACTCCACTCCACTCCACCTCCACCTCCATTCCATTCCATTCCACTCCACTCCACTCCACTCCACTCCACTCCACTCCACTCCATTCCATTCCATTCCATTCCATTCCATTCCATTCCATTCCATTCTATTCTATTCTATTCTATTCTATTCTATTCTATTCTATTCTACTCCTACTCAATTCTGATATTCTATTCTATTCTATTCTATTCTATTCTATTCTATTCTATTCTATTCTATTCCATTCCATTCCACTCCACTCCACTCCACTCCACTCCACCTCCATTCCATTCCACTCCACTCCACTCCACTCCACTCCACTCCACTCCATTCCATTCCATTCCATTCCATTCCATTCTATTCTATTCTATTCTATTCTATTCTATTCTATTCTATTATTGTTCTACTGCAACAGAGTCGGAAGTCAATGCCTTTTTTTCCCTTTCCCCCTCTCTTCTACACTTCTCTTTTCCCCTTCTCCTCCCCTCTGTTTCCTACTACTTGCTTTTGAATTTTATACAATAAACTAATAAAAAACAACAACGATCAGGACCTACCCATTACTCAGGGTAATCAGATATGTACTGCAGGGGTGGGTTCTACTTACCTTCCCTACCGGTTCGCATCGCCCCCGTCACGTCACGCAAATGTCCCTCTGCGCATGTGCAGAGGGTTATTTCCAAGTCGCTTTCAGGAAGCAGTGAACGAAAGACCGGTTCAGGGGCGTAGCCAGCCGGCCATCGCTGCTGGTTCGGCGAGCGGAGGAAAGTTCCCGCCACCGGTACGGCGAACTGGTCCGAAGAGGGAGCAACCCACCACTGATGTACTGGTTACCCTTAATGACTCTTCAGAATATGTATTTTCTCTCATCCCTCGCCTTCCTTCCTCTTGTTGGACATCCCTACTCACAAATTATTTCCCAATCCTTCTTCAATCTTGTTTAGCTGTCTGAGTCTTGTTTTTAACATAGCCTTCGTTTGCCTTAGATTTCTCCGGAGAGAAAACCCTCCAATCAATTCCTGGGACCTTTCCTCACTTGGGACAGGATTAGGCCTACAACTCATTAAAAGTGCTGTCTTCCCTTCCTCCCAGGCCTTTTGGGAGCTTCCTCAAGAGACACATCATCTCTCAGGCTTAGAAGGACATCAGAGACCTTGGAACGACTTGAGGCGATGGAGCAGGATAGGCCTCATCAGCAGGGAGAGCAAATTTGATGGTAGGGGGGAAAAAATTAGAAACTGATTATAATTGCTAAAAGTCCGTAGAAAGAACATATAGGCAGGTTCCAGGTCTGGGATAGCTTAGTTCTGTACATCTGTACCAAGGCCCACGATCGTCGATGTAAGGTTCCAGATGTTCATATAGTTGACCATTAATGGGATAGACAGGTATAAAGTGCATAATAGTCTCAGCAAACGCCTTGAGTCTTTGAGGTAACATTGATTTTATAGTTCTTCGTGGTGCAATGTTGGAGTCTGGGGAGCCAATAATCCAGGGGTCGGGAGCATATCCTCCTACAAGGCTGGCTTCTACAGTTCCAAGAACCCCTCCCCCCATAGTTGCCGGTGACCACGGTGACTATGAAAACAGTGGGGGGAAGCTCAGTAGATCTATCCTGAGCGTAGCCAATGAAGACTCAATCCCATGGTCCAGTTGCAGTAACAGCGAAGATGGTCACAACGGGAACAGCACTCAAAGGACTCCACCCGCGCGCAGCTGATAGCAATTAGTTCCCGTAATCCAGCAGTAATAGCAATTGTTAAAAACAGCAGCTGTAATGGCGGCGTTGGCGGCAGCGTTCGGCAGACCCCTCCGATAAGTGCACAGCTGAGAGCTCTTCCCCAGAGCACAATAGCAGTAGTGATAACGAAGTCAGCGTTTCGGCTTTCGTGCCACTATCTTAGCCGCAGGATACAGGCCCTAGAACAGTGATGGCGAACCTATGGCACGGGTGCCACAGGTGGCACGCGGAGCCATATCTGCCGGCACACGAGCTGTTGCCTAGCTCAGCTCCAGTGCGCATGTGCGCACCGGCCAGCTGATTTTTGGCTCGCACAGAGGCTCTGGGAGGGTGTTTTCGGCTTCCAGAGGGCCTCCGGGGGGACCGGGGAGGGTGTTTTTGCCCTCCCCAAGCTCCAGGGAAGCCTCTGGAGCCTGGGGAGGACGAAAAATGGGCCTACTGGGCCCACCAGAAGTTGGGAAATGGGCCATTTCTGGCCTCCAGAGTGCCTCCGGAGGAGTGGGGGAGGCCATTTTCGCCCTCCCCAGGCATTGAATTATGGGTGTGGGCACTCACACATGCGTGATAGCACACGTGCATGCACTTTCAGCACCCGAGGAAAAAAAGGTTCACCATCACTGCCCTAGAAGAATACATGACATATTTCTTTTATATCCTTATGTCTGAGCCTGGGATTGCTACCCTGTGAACTATCACAAGCTGCAATTTGTTTGGGACTTGTTTCTGTGGCTCCTTGGAGATGAAATCCTCTCCCCGATTGAGGCTTTGCAGTTCCTGAGGGGCAGCAGCCCCCCTATCCCCCTGGTCCCCCCATATTCTCTAATTCAGCTTGCCTTCAAACGTGAAAACAGCTGGTGTCATGGTGACTCTAACAGCATTATTTTTACAGTCACGCCTTCAATCCCTGCTGAAAATCACATTACTCAACTCTCGTACCCAGCCACTGAAGAAGGAGCAGGTAACCCTCGGAGGAGGACGGCTGGGACAAAATGTGACCTACAAGGACCTCCCAGGTTTAGAGTTTAACTCATTAATCCCAACACGGGCCACGATGCTGGATGAGGGCTTCTGTTGGAAGACAATATTCCACCAACTTCCAAGTTGACCTTGATCAAGAGGCTTTGCGTAGAAGCTTCCTTGCCTTTGCAAAAAAAAAAAATTCCCACCATTTCTGGATGGGCAGGGTTGATTGGAATGACACGGCCTCTCCCAGCCCCATGGGTGTCTGCCGTCAAGTGTTCGGGAGGCCCCCATCGAAACTGGCTGCGGTCCAAGTGCCATCTCTCGAGAGTACTGAGAGAAACTCCGGGCGGAAGAAACCTTGAGACACAGTGCCGGACTGAAGAGGCTAAACCTGGAGTGGTGGGTTTTTCCCATCTGGAGAGAGCCGAGGGAGGGGACTTTCTGTGAGAAACACTTGCTCCTATTGCCATGTGAGGCCCAACCAGACTAGCCTTTTGGGGTGTGAGAGAATTTGATGCAATTCACAGCACAATGACAACAACTGCTGGCTTTCATTCCGTGGAGCTTTGTCCTTGTTGACCCAGTGAGTCAACAATTAGCTTTCTTTCTTTCTTTCTTTCTTTCTTTCTTTCTTTCTTTCTTTCTTTCTTTCTTTCTTTCTTTCTTTCTTTCTTTCTTTCTTTCTTTTTCTTTCCTTCCTTCCTTCCTTCCTTCCTTCCTTCCTCCTCCTCCTCCTCCTCCTTCTCCTCCTCCTCCTAACTTTCTTTTTCTTTCTTTCTTTCTTTCTTTCTTTCTTTCTTTCTTTCTTTCTTTCTTTCTTTCTTTCCTTCCTTCCTTCCTTTCTTTCTTTTTCTTTCTTTCTTTCTTTCTTTCTTTTTTCTTTCTTTCTTTCTTTCTTTCTTTCTTTCTTTCTTTCTTTCTTTCTTTCTTTCCTTCCTTCCTTCCTTTCTTTTTCTTTCTTTTTCTTTCTTTCTTTCTTTCTTTCTTTCTTTCTTTCTTTCTTTCTTTCTTTCTTTCTTTCTTTCTTTCTTTCCTTCCTTCCTTCCTTTCTTTTTCTTTCTTTCTTTTTCTTTCCTTCCTTCCTTCCTTCCTTCCTTCCTTCCTTCCTTCCTTCCTTCCTTCCTTCCTTCCTTCCTCCTCCTCCTCCTCCTCCTCCTCCTCCTCCTCCCTCCTTAAGCCCTCAAAGAAATATGCAGGTTGCTTCTAAAGTAGATAGAAATATCTTCTGTTTTCAGATATTAAAAAAAAAATCCCTTCGCCAACTCCTCTCTTCCCATTGTTCAATGCAACAGTTCCAATCTGCCCTTCTTCCCCAACATAGCTGCTCTCCAGATCTGTGGACTTCAACTCCCAGCATTCTCAGTAATGGCCATGCCAACCGAGGAATGCATGGAATTTAAGCCCAGACTCTGAAGAGCGCAGATTAAGGAAGATTCTTCCATAGCAAGTCCCAGAAGATCATTTACATTCTCAGGGTATGGAGAGGGAAAGTGAGACGATGGTTTTGCCAAGCTTATTAAAGAACAGCTAGTTCCCAAGTGCAGAAATGGGACCCAGAATTCAATCTCAGTTTCTAGGTACCAACAATAAAAGAAAAGGGAGCAAAGGTCATCAGTGAACTAAAATACCCTCAGGCAGTGCTCTTCTTCTTGCATTATCCTAGGATTCAATGTAAGGTTAAGCTGTCCAAGAATGTTCTTTGTCCAAGATGTGCTATTAGCTCCAGTTCAACTACCAAGTCTAGGTCTTTCATTGAGGAAGGGGACTCCAACCTCCCAGGCTACAGCCCAATACTGGGTTGTGACCTGTTCAGAACTGGGCCGCACATGCAACGGGTGCTCATTTTTGCATGCTAAACTCCATTTGTGCGAGCAGCAGGCATGCATGCCCACTGGAATGGAGATCCCTTAATGCAATGGTCCCCAATCTTTCCGGCTTTGTGGATCAGTGGCGGAAGTGGCAGGAGGAAAGGGGATGGTTCCATTTTTGCAGCAGACAAGCACGCAAGTACGTGCAGCTCAGGGGCGGGTTGCTTACTTACCGATACCGGTGCGCTGCGCGCGCATCTCCACATTTTGTGTGCATATGCGCGTGCTACGTGTACACACCCCCTCGCACAATTTCAGTGAGAGTTTGCTTCTGCGCATGTGCAGAAGCAAAATCTCACTGAAATCTCTCTCGCAAGATTTTGGCGAGATTTTGCTTCCGCGCATGCGCAGAAGCAAAAAACCTGAAAAAATCCTTTAAAAAAGATGGCAACGCGCACGACTGTCCGGCGAAGACGACACCGGAGCAGTCATGGGCAAATTGCATAATCGGCGGGTCCCTACCGAAACTGTGCACTGGACAGCACCAGTAGGAACCCCTCCCCTGGTGCAGCTCCATTTGCACAAGCAGTGGGCATGGGTCTAGGACTGTTCATCTCTGACCCTTCCTTCTCCTCGGGCATTTCTCCTCGGGCAATTCTCCCATGACTTATCTCCTCAGGTGACATGCCTCCAGCCCTTGCTAAGGTCCGCGGTGGATGTTGCTGATTCTGGGCATTCGCCGGAAAGTGGGTTACGGAATCAAAACTCAAATGAACAATTACAGAAGCGGCAGAAATACACCATGTCAGAGAATCATACATCATCATCATCATCATCATCATCATCATCATCATCATCATCATCATCATTATTATTATTATTATTATTATTATTATTATTATTATTATTATTATTATTATTATTATTAATTCACAAAAAATGTAATACACAGCAAACGAGATTTATATGCTGGATTTCGTATCACTATATCACAAGGCGAACACTTCCCAAGCGTCTAGGACTGTGTGATGTATTTTCGTATGATGCGCGCAGATCCAAGTACGGTGGCCTTTTGCAACTGACAGATCGTGATTTTGTCAATGTTTATTGTTTTCAAATGCCGGTTAAGGTCTTTTGGCACAGCACCCAGTGTGCCGATTACCACTGGACCCACCTGTACTGGTTTTTGCCAGAGTCGTTGTAATTCGATTTTAAGATCCTGATATCGGTTAAGTTTTTCTTGTTGTTTTTCATCAATTCGACTGTCACCTGGTATGGCAACATCAATGATCCACACTTTTTTCTTTTCCACAATCGTGAGGACTGGCGTATTATGTTCCAAAACCTTGTCAGTCTGAATTCGAAAGTCCCAAAGTATTTTGGCATGTTTGTTTTCAACTACTTTCTCAGGTTTATGATCCCACCAGTTCTTTACCACTGGTAGGTGGTAGTTGTGGCACAGGTTCCAATGAAGCATCTGGGCCACATAGTTGTGCCATTATTATTATTATTATTATTATTATTATTATTATTATTATTATTATTATTATTATTATTATTATTATTATTATTACCTTCACATGCGGACCTGGCCTTTTGCATCTACCAGGCTGTCTTAGGTTTATGGGTGATCACAGATAAAGCTATGCGAATGCACCCATATGCAACCCATCTTGATGGATTTCATCCAATCCAAGCGGCAGAATCTTGAAGCCTTCACAAACTTATTTTTCCCCAGCCAGTTTGTCTCTTGATTGGGTTGGACACGTGTGTGTTTGGATAGGCTCAACATCATTGTAAAATCTCTCCCACTGTTTCTAAATTTTTCCTCTTAACTCTTCCAACAACTTCCCAACAGATTAGCTTGGCCCCCAATCCTGCTTGTCTTTCCTAAAAGCCTGAAGACCTGGATGTGGTCCAGGTATGGTGATCGAGAACTTAGATGACCTGTGATATATTTTTGTTAATATTGACTTATGATTTGGTTTGTTCTCAACAGCCCTCCAGGGTTTTTATGCTTTTGTTGAGAGTGGATATTTTCAAAAATTGTTTTTAATTGTTATTTAGCTGCCCGGAATCACATCTGCACGATGGGTGGCTGTGTAAATTGATTTAATAATTAAACAAACAGGGAGAGAATGAAAGTAAGCAGACAACATACCACATTTTGCCCCATTTTACGACCTTTCCTGCCACAGATGTTAAGTGAATCACTGCAGTTGTTAAATCAGTAACATGGTTGTTAAGTGAATCTGGCTTCCCATTTTCACATAAGGACTACCTGTAATAGGCAACAGCATCCCACAAGTAAACTTCGTAGTACCACAACTTTGAAGCACAACCACAGCAAGTTGTGATTATCTGTCATCATAAAATCAGTCATCTAATGTATAGATAATTTGGACCATTAAAGATAGGAAAAAAGGTGTATTATGATTTAAAAAGTCAGCAGAAATAGGTCTAAGATTATTTAGCTTTTTCATCCAGAGCTCAATACGGCATTAGAAAGCTTCTGAAAAATTGCATCAAAATATTTGTTGTCCAATAAAAATTTCTCTCTTAAGTTGATTACTTGCTATTAAAGTCTCCATTGTATTGTTACTTATTATTTGTGCATGTTTCTTAAAAAATTGATAGACAGGACAAATTAGACAACAAGGAGAGGGGAGGGGAGGGGAGGGGAGAGGGGAGGGGAGAGGAGAGAGGAGAGGAAAAAACGAAAAGGCTAAGCCAGCCAAAGAAAGGAAAGGAAAGGAAAGGAAAGGAAAGGAAAGGAAAGGAAAGGAGAGGGAAGGGGAAGGGGAAGGGAGGGGAGGAGAGGAGAGGGGAAGGGAAGGGAAGGGAGGGGAAGGGAAGGACGGACAGGACAGGACAGGAAAGAAAGGAAAGGAAAGAAAAAGAAAGGAAAGGAAAAAGAAAAAAAAGAAAAAAAAGAAAAAAAAAGAAAAAAGAAAAAAGAAAAAAGAAAAAAGAAAAAAGAAAAAAGAAAAAAAGAAAAAAAGAAAAGAAAAAGAAAAGAAAAAGAAAAGAAAAAGAAAAGAAAAAGCTATCTGGTTCCTTACTTCCCCTTTTTAAGCTTTAATTTTCCATGTTCTATGATTTCACTAAATTAGAAATGCTCATCACTTATCCTGTGTGAAAAGCCCAGCTCTGAACATGCTTTCAAGACTTTGCTCCTTGGTATGATGTGTCGCACACTCACTCAACCCAACTGACGACGTTTCTTTGAAGTCACATGGGCAAGGCCAGCCAACCGGAAATCACTCACAGGGCTACGGAACCTATCAGCTGTAACTATGCAATGACAGCACTGTTGTTGAGCGAGGGTGACGAGTGAGGGGAGGGAAGACAGTGGAAACCAACAATATTGTAGGTTCTCATGGAAGGTGGGAAAACAGTTGAAGGGCAAGTTGATTTTCAAGGTTACCGCAAATGTTTGGAGGAAACTGATTCCTTCTGGCTTGGGGCCAGCTTATAGGTTTAGGAGAACCTATATTGTATGGTTTTGTAGTCTGGTGCATATTTTTATTTGATGGGCTTCAGTGGGGCTTCAGTGTTGGGGTAAAGAGAGCAATCAACCAATGGAACAGAAGTTGCCTTCAGAAGTTGTGGGAGTTTCATCACTGGAAACTTTCAAGAAGAGACTGGACTGCCATCTGTCAGAAATGGTGTAGGGCAGTGATGGCGAAACTTTTTTTGCTCAGGTGCTAAAAGGACGCGCGTGCGCGCTAGAGCGCGCACATGTGCCCACACCCATAATGCAATGCCCTTCCCCCTGCACATGCATGTACAACCCATCATGCTGCCCCCCTGCACATGCACGCAGGCCTTACTGAAGCCTCCAGACTTCTGGACGGCCCATTGGGCCATTTTTTGCCCTCCTTAGGCTTTAGGAAAGCCTCCGGAGCCTGTGGATGGTGAAAAACAGGCCCAATGGGCCTACTGGAAGTTCAAAAATGAACTTCCGGTAGGCCCGTTGGGCCGTTTTTCGCCATCCACAGGCTCTGGAGGCTTTCCTGAATCCTGGGGAGGGTGAAAACGGCCTCCCCTGCCCTCCGGAAGGCCAAAAATCAGCTGGCCAGTGTGCACATGTGCGCTGGAGCTGACATAGGGCAATGCCTCTTGTGCCCTCAGATATGGCTCCATGTGCCACCTGTGGCACGTGTGCCATAGGTTCGCCATCATGGGTGTAGGGTCTCCTGCTTGGGGGGGGGGTGTTAACAGAATTGGAAGCAACTAGATGACCTACAAGGTCCCTTCCAATTCTGTTAATCTAAAAGGAACATGGCTGGGCAATGAATGTCTAGTTGCAGTGCGTTCCACAGGATGTGGAGCTGCCGTCTGTGACAGTATCATGATTCTGGAAGAGTCCTAATTTGCTTTAAGGCAATATTTCTCAACTTTGACAACTTTAAGAGGGGCGGACTTGAATTGCCCATCCAGCACATGAATTCTGGGAGTTGAAGTCCAACCCGCTTAAAGTTTCCAAGTTGAGAAGCACTGCTTTAAGAAATTGCCAACGGATATTACGTGTGCAAACATGCATTTTCTGAAGTTTTTGCATGTGCTTTCCAGGGGCGAAATCTTCTGAAGTCTGCTACCGGTTCACTTTGCACGTGCTTTACGCACACATGCTTGCTGTGCGTGCATGCACACCACAGGCACTACCGTGCAGCGCTGAAAAAGGAGCATTTTTAACCCACCAGAGTCTGCAAAGATAAGTAGAACAGTGAGGGGGGGATCAGCTATGCCGTGCGATTTAGATTAGCTAGAAAGCAGGAAATCCTGCTTTCTAGCTAATCTAAATTGCGCGACACAGCTGATCATCGCACAGCTGATAGTTGGATATACCAGTTCATCCGAACCGTAGCATTTTTTACTAATGGTTCGGGTGAACCGGTTCGAACCGGTAGCATTTCACCTCTGGTGCTTTCCCCCCTTGGCTTCTGAAGCAATATGCAGAGCTATTATTCACTAACATGGATTACTGCAACACAGTCTACATGGGGCTGCCCTCGAAGAACCTTCAAAAATTTTTGCAGAATGTTTCTATGTGGGTAATAAATGGTGATGAATAGCTGGCATAGATAACACCACAATTACATGAGCTACACTGGCTACCAGCGTGTTTCTGAGTGCAATTCAAGGTATTGGTTGTCACCTTTAAAGTCCGACATGGCTTGGGACTCGGTTCCCTGAAATACCGTCTTTTTCCAAGAATCTTGATCTGCCCAATTTGATTCAGCAGAGTGAACAAATTGTAAATCCCATCAGCCGAAGAGTGTAGGGGGGCAGAAACCACAAGATGGGCTTTTTCTGCTGTGGCCCCTGCTTTCTGGAATATTCTCCCTTCAGAGATTAGAATGGCCCCAACCCTGCTGGTCTTTTGGAAGGCTTCAAAAAACTGGCTATATAACCAGGCCTGAGGTTCCAAATATGTTAAAGGCCTCGTTTCTTGGCTGGTTGATTACCTCAGCTTCTGTGTGTATTTATTTTTTGGATGTTTTTATTGTTTTCTTGATTTTAATGGTTTTAGCTGTTTTATAGTTTCAGAATAGTAAGCCAGAGTCACTTGGCTGAGATGAACAGTTATAGAAATTAAATAAAATAATAAACAAAGGTGGACGCACATACAGTATACAGGTAGTCCTTGACTTACGACAGTTCGTCTAGTGACAGTTCAAAATCACAACGGCATTGACTTTTTACCCACACTTAACAACCGTTGCAGCATCCCCATGGACATGTGATCAAAATTCAGACGCTTGGCAACTGACTCGTATTTATGACGGCTGCAGTGTTCCAGGGTCATGCGATCATTTTTTGGGACCAAAGACAATGGGGAAGGCAGATTCACTTAACAACCCTGCCACTAACTTACCAACTGCACTGATTCATTTAACAACTGTGGCAAGAAAGGTGTCAGGGTTCCAAATAGCATTCAAACTTAAATCAGAGTCCAAGGCAAAGTATTCCTCAAAGTTCCAATTTATTGCTGAAGCCATGTTGGCACGTCCAAGGGAAACCCGAATCTGACGCTCCCCAAAGTTTCCCACCCAGTTGAAAGTTTGCACCCTTGTCCCCCACCCCCAAATCCGTCACGTTGCCCACTCAGGTTCTGCCAACGTGGCCGTTCCTCCTCCCAGCTTCTGGGCAAAGGATGACCTTGAGCATCTAGAAAGAATATGTTATGGTTACAATTGCTCCCTCATGAAATCTCCCCTCCCAGATTCCCATAGTCATCAGGCCTTCTAAGAATAGTGTGGCGAGCCGATGTTTTCCCCCAACTTCTGCATCGGCTCGACAAAAGGTCGTAAACTGGGGCAAAACTCACTTAACCACTGTCTCGCTTAGCAACAGAAACTATGGGCTCAGTTGTGATCCTAAGTCGAGGACTACCCAAATCTGCTGTCTTTCTTTGATCCATTTAAATAAATCCATTTAAATAAATCCATTTAAATAAATCCTTCTTGCGAGCCATCAAACTTTCTCCAAAAATCTCACTTGCAACGGCCCAACTAGCAGGCTGGCTTTATGTTGAAATTTCACAGCTTTTTCGATGTTGTGCTCACTCCTCCATCATTTGATGGAAGAAAAGGCAGGGAGTTTCAAGGAACCAAATGCGTGGAGGAAGATGGGTGTCCTTTTCACACCGGGAAAGCACAGATAAATTAAAGCACAACCCAACAGGCTGCATCCATTTTATTTCCTGCCTGCTGAAGGACAGCCTTAGATAGTCCTGCCCTCAGGGGGAAACTCGCTGAAGAATATAACATGGATATATCAAGCGTTTAGAAGCGAGAAGCAGGTGGACCGACAAATCGTGAGGAGACATGATCAGATAAGCAAACGGCGGAAGCACCGTGACAGGATCCAGCTCAGAATTTGCTTATTTATTTAATTATTTAGGCTGTAATGATCTGGCTGCTTCATCATAGAGGCCCTATTGTGAAGCAAACCAAGGCAGAGTTCACAAAAGATAATGTTTTGGCCTGTATTCTCCTAAAGCTTCGCCTGAGTTTTAAATTAACTTGTTTTCTTGGTTCAGTATATGCATTGAACTGCAAAGTAGCCAAGCAAACTGGATCCCCCAAAGTCCTTAATTACAGGTAGTCTTCGATTTAAGATGTCAGCTGAACCCAAAATTTCATTAAGTGAGTTTTGTCCCATTTTACAACCTTTCTTGCCTCAGTTGTTAAGTGAAGCACAGCAGTTGTTAAGTCAGTAACACAGTTGTTAAGTGAATCTGCCTTCCCCCTTGACTTTGCTTGTCAGAAGTTCACAAAAGCTGATCACATGACCCTGGCGACACTGCAACCGTCATAAACCTGAGTCAGTTGCCAAGCGTCTGAATTTTGATCACGTGACCAAGGGAACACTGCAATGGTTGCAAGTGTGAAAAATGGTCATAAGTTACTTTTTTCATAAGTTACTGTTAGGACTATGTCCAAACGGTTGGGTTGTTAATATATAAACAAGCCACCAATCTATGTTTGTATATATTCAAGTACTATAACTTTAAATGTATTGCTGTACTCTGATTGGATGTGGTGTTTCAAGATTGCTATAAGAGGGAGCTAGAGATTGTAGTTTGGAAGTGCTCTGGAATTCTCTCTGTTGATTCATTCGTGATTGACTTTGTGTCTGATAGTGAGCTCTGTGTGAAGCTCTGTTACTCTATGATAGTTTGATGTGTTTGTAAGCTGTAATATCTTTGTTTGATGTAAGACAAAGAAAGGCTGGTAAGAAGATTATTGTACTTCTTGATATTGACTGAATGAACGTGTATGACCTGGACTGTTTAATTGTACTGTGCTATTTATCTAAAAGTAAACTACTTTATACACTTTAACGAATCTGTTTGTGACTGGATCATTACTCCTATGCACTGGTTACCACACTGAAACACCCTGTTTCTACGTGCATGTCCCTGATAACTCAGGGGTCGCTCTGCACACTCCTTAACAGTTACTGTTGTATCTTTGAATGGTCACTAAATGAACTGTTGTGAGTCGAGGACTAGCTGAACATTGAACTGCAAAGTAACCACGTGAACTGGATTCCCCAAAGACCTTAATTAATCACATTTAGCATATTGCGCTATTAGGTCTTCACCTGATTGGATTAAGGGTGTTGTGTAAAGGTGGCCATATTTTATTTTATTTTACCTCTTCAAGGATTCTATTTTATCCTCTTCAAGGGATGCTTAGGATAATGAGGTGGGCTGAAAGATTTCATCTTAATCACTGAACTTTATACCCGAGACAAATGATTTGCAACTTGCTCTCTTCGTTGTACTCCATTATTTTTTATTGGCAGAGAAAGGACCTGGGATTGAGCTGAAAAACAAAGTTTTGTTAAGCGTAACCTGTTCTCGGTGGTCTTTTCTGTTCCTGTGAATGCTTTTAAGACCATGTTCTACCCCGAGACTCATACCCCTAGTAACTGTTTTAGAAGACTGAGAAAATATAACAGGGAGAACTATATGAAATGGCTTCATGAGCACAGCCAGGAGTTGTAGAAACATAACACAATCACACTCAATGACTTCAACAGTGGCTTTGTGGCAGTCCATTTGGTTAGTTTATGGTCCAAAGCTGCCTAGAGTCCATTCAGCAAGACGGGCAGCATATAAGTTTGGCAAATAAATAAATAAAGTAAATATCTGTGGAGATGCTCAGTCATCCAGGTCATGATTGTACCCAAAGGTGCTTTTTCAAAAGGCAACTGGAACTTACAGATTAACAGAGTTGGAAGGGACCTTGCAGGTCATCTAGTCCAACCCCCTGCCCGAGCAGGAGACCCTTACATCTGCCTCTACCTAGGATCACTTTCTTCACTTTTCCTTGAAAACGTTTCGCTTTTCATCCAAGAAGCTTGTTCGGTTCTGACTGAAGAACAGAACTGAAGAAGCTTCTTGGATGAGAAACAAAATGTCTTCAAGGAAAAATGAAAAAAAAAGCACCTTTGGGATAAAAAAGTAAATGTTTTGCACAAACCGTGAAGAAAGGTTCTGAATCTCTCCTATTAATTCTTAGGATTGATAAGTAAATATTTCACTTATATGTGGGATTCAAATAATTTAACAACTGGTTTTCTGCCCTGGCTGACTGGCTGGGTGGCCGTGGCCATGGTGGGCATGGCCAGGGGGTGTGACAGGCATCACTCAGCCTCCTGCACCCCCCTGGGAGCAAAAATGGGCTGCGGGGGGGCACCGCACCCCGTGTCCCATTTTACCCCCTGCACTTACCTGGGAGCCAAAATAGGGCACCTGGGGACTCCTGGAAGGGGCAGGGCGGGGAGACGCGGGGCCAGACAGTAATTTAACTACCGGTTTGCCCGAACCGGCCCAAACAGGCTGAATCCCACCACTGAAGCAGTTCTATTTCTTAAGTTCAGTGTGAAATTTTGTTTTAGGATAGATAGAATTGTTTAGTTCAGATATAAGACAACTTTTACATGTCCTGGATCACAGCTCTCAGAAACTCCAGCTGACAAAGCAAAAATGACCAGCAGTAATTACAGTTACTAATAGTAGTAACTGTGGTCCAAAAGATTTGGCAGGTCTCTCTGATCTTCCTCATGTCTTCTCAGAGGTTTAAGCAGAAGAAAAAGAAATGAGAGGTAGCAGAATCGGAGCTGTTTTTCCAATTTTATGTTCATGCTATCGTGACTCAGATTTCAATATTTCCCTGCGCAAAAAAAGCATTAAAGTAAATGAGGTTTTACAATTAAAAAAAAGATAATTAAAGGGCCATTGAGGAATAAATATCTCAGGCCAAGCTGTGGTTATGTGTTGTCTAACAACTTAAATGGGAACATTAGTGTTGATGCGTATGATCCTGTTCTTATCATTTATAATTCCCCAACTTCTATTTTTACTTAATTATGTTATTTTTGTTACAAGGCACTTGGAATGTTGGCTTGAGATGGCACACAAACCATTGTCTAAATAAGGAGCATATTATCAGACTGAGCCTTGGCTATGCAGTTGCTCTTATTGCTAGAACTTTGCATTATTATTTTATTTATTTCATTTATTTATATCCCGCCTTTATTATTTTTATAAATAACTCAAGGCAGCGAACATATCCAACAGACCTTCCTCCTCCTATTTTCCCACAACAACCCTGTGAGGTACATTGGACTGAGAGAGAGGGACTGGGCCAAAGTCACCCAGGTAGCTTTCCTGCCTAAGGCGGTACTAGAACTCACAGACTCCTAGTGACTGGCTCAAAGTCATCCAGCCAGCTTTCATGGCTAAGGCGGGACTAGAACTCACAGACTCCTGGTGATTGGCTCAAAGTCATCCAGCCAGCTTTCATGGCTAAAGCATGAATTGAACCCACAATTTCATTCTTTCTAGCCTGGACCAAACTGGCTCTATTGCAATAAACTGTACAACATTACTCATCCAAGGTTTAATTATGCTTTATCCCAGCTTTCTCCTGTAGCACTCATGTGTTTTCTTACTAACACACAACTAAGCCCTACATCACAGAAAACTCTTTCTGTAGATCAGGGGTGTCAAACTCACGTCATCACAACATTGTCACGTGATATATCGGGACTTTTTTCCACTTCGCTAAACCGGGCATGGGCATGGCCAGCACGTGACACATCTGGCCCATGGGCCGGGAGTTTGACAACCCTGCTATAGATGGTCTGTGCACCTACTGTAGCAGCTGTTTGGATTGACCAACTCATTGTGACTTGATGTGATGATTGTGTCAGGAACAGGTGCGGAAATTACTTTCTAGAACACGGTTTTCCAACCTTGGCAACTTTATGAGGTGTGGACTTCAACTCCCAGAATTCCCCAGTCACCATGACTGGCTTATGGAATTCTGGGAGTTGAAGTCCACAGGTCTTCAAGCGCCTGAGGTTGGGAACCCGTGTTTTAGAACAAGGGTCTCCACAACCCCCGTTGTGAAATTCAACTCCCAGAATGGTTGGCAGGGGAATTCTGGGAGTTGAAGTCCACAAGTCTTAAAGTTGCTGAGGTTGGAGAACCCTGCTCTAGAAGATGGAGTTTGCTAATTTCCCAGCACAAAGAGCAGAAATGGCAGGAGTGAAACGTCTCCTGCTTATTTTTTACTAAGGAAAAAGGATTTAAGAGGAGAAATTAAACTATGATGGCATTCATTAACAGTCACAAATGAGCATGGATTGATTGAGACACCTTAGTTGTTGTGTATTGGCCAGGAAGGGCAAGTTATGATTGGCTATCAGTCCTGTATCATAGAATGATAAATTTGGGAAGAAGATTGGAGAACTTCTACTCCAATCCCTTCCCCAGTGGAAGAATCACTACATAATAATAATAACAGAGTTGGAAGGGACCTTGCAGGTCTTCTAGTCCAACCCCCTGCTTAGGCAGGAAACCCTACACTACTTCAGACAAATGGTTATCCAGCATCTTCTTAAAAACTTCCAGTGTTGGAGCATTCACAACTTCTGGAGGCAACTTGTTCCACGGATTAATTGTTCTAACTGTCAGGAAATTTCTCCTTAGTTCTAAGTTGCTTCTCTCCTTGCTTAGTTTCCACCCATTGCTTCTTGTCCTACCCTCAGTTACTTTGGAGAATAGTTTGATTCCCTCTTTTTGTGGCAACCCCTGAGATATTGGAACACTGCTCTCATGTCTCCCCTGGTCCTTCTTTTTCATTAAACTAGACATACCCAGTTCCTGCAACCGTTCTTCATGTGTTTTAGCCTCGAGTCCCCTAATTATCTTTGTTGCTCTTCTCTGCACTCTTTCTAGAGTCTCAACATCCTTTTTACATTGTGGCAACCAAAACTGAATGCAGTATTCCAAGTGTGGCCTTACCAAGGCATTATAAAGTGGTATTAACACTTCGCGTGATCTTGATTCTATCCCTCTGTTAATGCAGCCTAGAACTGTGTTGCCTTTTTTGGCAGCTGCTGCACACTGCTGGCTCATATTTAAATGGTTGTCCACTAGGACTCCAAGGTCCCTCTCACAGTTACTACTGTTGAGCAAGGTACCACATATACTGTACCTGTGCATTTTGTTTTTCTTGCCTAAATGTAGAGCCTTAATTTTTTCACCCCTGACATCACCCCTGACAAATGATTGCCTCATCTTTTCTTGAAAATCACCAGTGATGGAGCACCCATGACTTTAGGAGACAGGCTGTTCCACTGCTTAACAGCTGTCACAGAGAGGAAATCCCTCCTTATTTTGAGTTTGGTTCTTGTCCGACCCTCAGGCACTCTGGAGAATAAATCCCCATCCTCTTCCTAGTGACAGCCCTTCAAGTATTGAAAGACTGCTATCACAACTTCCCTCCGCCTTGTCTTCTTCAGGCTAAACATAGCAAGTTCCTGTAATCACTCCTCATAGAATTTAGCCTACAAGCCTCTTGTTGCTTTTGCACTTTTTCCAGTTCCTTGTAGTGTGTGTGTGTGTGTGTGTGTGTGTGTGTGTGTTCATGTGTATTATGGCAATCAGAACCTGGGAGTCACAAGAAAACACATCTATCTGATTATTCAAATCCTCAGATTGTTTCCAAGAATTAACTCAGAAGGTGGCCCATGCCAAGACTGATAGTCTAAGACTGTGATGGTGAACCTATGGCACACGTGCCAAAGGTGGCACGCAGCGCCCTCTCTGTGGGCACGCAAGCCGTCACCCCAGCTCGGCTCCGCTGCACATGCGCATGCGCCTCCCATCGGCCAGCTGGTCTTTGGTCTCTGCCATGTATGCATGAAGGGTGGGGAGCACACAGGGGGCATGCGTGCATGCATGGGTGGGTGGGGAACACATGGGAGCCACACACACATGCGTGGGGGTCAGGATGCCCATGGGAGGCACATGCATGGGGGTGTAGCGCATGCAGGGCATGCATGCATGGGGTGGGCCGCATGTGTGGGGGACGTGCAGGGGGTGGGCCGCATGCAGGCAGTCATGCGCACATGTGGGGGCGCATGCAGGGGGATGCACACCACGTGCTTTGGGCACTCGGTCCAGAAAAGGTTAGCCATCACTGGTCTAAGACAATAGAGGGGAAGGACCATTGACTGAGCCTTCCATCCTTCCGACTATGCTGACTCTGTAAACCGCTTAGAGAGTGTAAAGCACTGTGAAGCGGTATATAACTCTAAGTGCTATTGCTATTGCAGAGATTGTGAGATTACAGTATGCATAATATGGAGAATCGTAGCTAATCTCTCAATCTTTCAAACACTGTAGGAGAAGGATTGTCCACTGCAATGGCTTGGCAGAAGTTTGTTTTAGGACCAAACAAATACCTCTTCATCTCAAGGCAAATTTACCTGGGAATTAGCTGATGCAGGATATAGATGAGAGAAACTCAGAATCCTAAAAATGTAGTGAAATGAAAGGGATAATTTAGGCTCCTCCTTGCTCAGTGCAGGAGTGGCTCTTAAGTTTTTACTTAAGGTAACTCGGACATCCAATTTGAGTCAGGACCAAAAGTTTATTTTTCCAAGCTTTTGAGCTCATCATGGAGCGTCTCTCTCCCCATAATTTGTACATTGAGCTGTTTTACGCATTGTATTTCTATGGTGCCTGGCTGGGTGTAGTTTTTAGTTGTTAATTAGGGTATTGATGGCTGGCTGTTAAATTGTTGATTGCTGTTTCCTAAGGTACCCTTATCTTAAGTACCTGATAAGCTGGTGGTAAATCACTACTCCTGTTGACAAGGGGCCTGTTTCCTAGGCTTCAATAATTTCTCTGGCTATTTTTGACCCTGCTCAACCAACAATCATAGTAGCTGCGAAACTGAGTGCATGTCCTTGTTCATTGCAATGTGAGGCTACCAATGACTTTGAGTGGTCAGTTCACTTTGTCATAGTACTGTAGACTATAGATCTTGCCATTCTTCAGTATTGCACCCTTTCAAGCACTAAAGAATGATGCCATATCTCCTCTCATACAGATCTCTTGGCCACCTCATATCCAAATGCCTTGCCAGAAGAGCTATGAGAAATGTCACCAAAAATATCTTCCTTCAAGAGAAATTTGGAGGTAAACTCTCATTTAATTGACTGAAAACCATTTGGAAGGAAAGCCAATTTTTTATACTCGCCATGAGAAAAACTTTGAAGGAATGGTTGAATGCATGCATGAAAATGAATTGAGAATACAGGTCAGCGGTTCAAATCTCACCGGCTCAAGGTTGACTCAGCCTTCCATCCTTCCGAGGTAGGTAAAATGAGGACCCAGATTTATTTATTTATTTATTTATTTCGTTATTCTTATATGCCGCCCAACTCCCGAAGGACTCAGGGCGGCGATTGTCGGGGGCAATATAAATATACATTGCTTACTGGTGTAAACCGCTTGCACTGTGAGGTGGTATATAAATGTCACTAATAAAAAAAATAAAATAAAATAAATACCTTTTTCAAGAGAGAGCTAATGAAGATCCAGTTTTGGAACTGTCTATTTCTAAAATTCCGGTACTGCAGTAAACAGTTTGAGAAGCTGTTTTCTGAAACAAGATGTTGGCTATCTCAGCAAAGTTGCTGTCACGTTCTAAGCAGGGTTGTCCAATTCATTTGATCTGTAAACCTTTTGTCCCTTGAGGACTTTCTCACTGAATTGGAGCTAACAAACCATAACTTCCCGTACTTTTAGCACTGAAGTTGTCCCTTATTGTAGCTTTAGCTCCAGCTGGCTTGGCCAATTTTCTTCCTTTTCTCTCTCTTCCTCTTCTCTCTCTTCCTCTGATTAAAGAAAAGAAGGAAATTGTGCTAATTCGTGCCCAGCGACCGTATCAATAGCAAAGTGTTCTGCAAAGCAATGAAATTCATAAGACTCAACTAAAGTCAAATTAACCTCTTTTATCTGTATCAAGAAAAGCAAATCCCTCCAAACAATAGTTCTGCAATAAGTGACTCTTATTTGATGTTTATCAGAGGGTTAAAATAAATAAGATTAACAAAAAGAAAAAAAAGAAAAGAGGAACTGTTTAACTTATATTTGATGTACTTGAAAGCTATCAGCATGGCGAAGGAGTTTTGACCAGTGGGTTGTAAAATGTAATTGAAGGAAAAGGAGGAGTGAGGGGGAAAGACAGTGTTAGCAGCTCATTGGATAACTTCAGCTTAATTCTCTTTCCTCCAGTTTGACCCCCGCTAGATATTTGAACTTCAATTTTCATAACTGTAAATGAGGTAGGGGATTATGGTCTTGAAGTTCAAAGCATTTGAACAGTGCCAATTTGGAAAGTCAGCCTTATGCGGTTAGATCAGAATCTATCCAGTCATGTTTGAATCCTAAATCCTTGACTTACCATAACAACCGTCCTACATTTTTATCCTGACCCTGAAAAATAATCAGTTTGATGCCTAGTTGTGGGATAAACTGGTGACATCATGCAATATAAGAGCCGAGGTGGCATAGCGGTTAGAGGCAGTACTGCAGGCCACTTTAGCTGACTGTGATCCGCAGGTCAGCGGTTCAAATCTCACCGGCTCAAGGTTGACTCAGCCTTCCATCCTTCCGAGGTAAGTAAAGTGAGGACCCAGATTGTTGGGGGCAATGTAAATATATACAATGCTTAATGGTGTAAACCGCTTAGAGAGTGCTTGCACTGTGAGGTGGTATATAAATCTCACAAATAAATAAATAAATTAAATAAATATGCAAACAATGTCAAGACAAGCATGAATCTCATACTGGAAGCCTTTGTAGTTACTTTGGGTGTCACAGCTTGTGTCAGAAATTGTGGGTGCTCCATTGCTGAAGGTTTTTAAAGAAGAGATTGGACACTTGTCTAAAATGGTATAGGGCCGTGATGGCGAACCTATGGCACGCGGAGCCATATCTGAGGGCACGCAAGGCATTGCCCTATGCCAGCTGATTTTCGGCCTTCCGGAGGGCAGGGGAAGGTCGTTTTCGCCTTCCCCAGGCTTTAGGAAAGCCTCCAGAGCCTGTGGATGGTGAAAAACGGACCCAACGGGCCTACCGGAAGTTCGGAAATGAACTTCCAGTTGGCCTGTTGGGCCGTTTTTCACTATTTCCGAACTTCTGGTAGGCCCGTTGGGTCCTTTTTCACCATCCACAGGCTCCGGAGGCTTTCCTGAAGCCTGGGGAGGGCAAAAAATGGTCCAACGGCCCAACCAGAGGCTTCAGTGAGCCCTGCACGCATGTGCGGAGGGCAGTGGGAGTTGTGCGTGCATGCGCGGGGGGAGGGCATTGCATTATGGGTGTGGGCACACGCCTGCAGCTATTGCGCCTGCACACACACTTCTGGCACCCGAGCAAAAAACGGTTCACCATCACTGGTATAGGGTCTCTTGCTTGAGCAGGCAGTTGGACTAGATGACCTGCAAGGTCCCTTCCGACTCTGTTAATCTGTACTTGATCTGTACTTGACTCAGCCTTCCATCCTTCTGAGGTTGGTAAAATGAGGACCCAGATTGTTGGGGGCAATATGCTGAACTCTGTAAACCACTTAGAGAGGGCTGTAAAGCACTATGAAGCGGTATATAAGTCTAAGTGCTGTTGCTATTGTTGCTGAAGTCGTATTTTCTGCAGTCGAGTTTCGAGCGGTTTACATTGAGTTTGAATCTATTGTGTGCTCGTGTATTGTTGCGGTTGAAGCTGAAGTATTCATTGACAGGTAGGACATTGTGGCAGATGATTTTATGAACTACATTTAGATCAGATCGAAGGCAACGTAGCTCTAAGCTATCTAAGCCCAAAATTTCAAGTGTGGTGGAATAAGGTATTCTGTTGCGAGCAGAGGAGTGGAGGACTCTTCTTGTGAAATATTTCTGGACCGTCTCAATTGTATTAATGTCCGATATGCAGTGCGGGTTCCAGACAGGTGAATCCTGTATTCGAGGATTGGTGTGGCAAATGTTTTGTATGCTCTTTTTAGCAGTGTAATATTGCCAGAGAAGAAGCTACACAAGATTAGGTTAACAAATCTTAGTGCCTTTTTGGCAATGTTGTTACAATGGGCTCTGGAGCTTAGTTCATTAGATATGAGTACTCCAAGGTCCTTGACAGAATCTCACACGATGTTGTGACTTGCCCGCGTCCCGCGCAGATGATGGAGGACCCGGAGGACGTGGAGCTGCTCATGTTGCAGCAGGACCACCCTGTGTACCTGGCACCTGAGTCTGCCAGTGATGAAGACTCAGTGCCAGAGGAGGAAGACCAGCCAGGACCTTCTGCACCTGCTCAGCAAAGTGAGTCGTCAGAGGAAGAGGAGCCTCTGTTGGATGCTAGGGCTCGTAGAGCAGCTAGCAGGCAGGATTGGCTTAGCAAATGGAGGTCTCCTCGGAGGTAGCATTGAGGACTAATTGGGCCACGCCCTCAGTGCCTATTTAAGTCCAGCGCAGTCAGAGATCCATGCTGAAAACAACACCAGTGTTTCTCGAGCACTATTGAAGTTTCTTGACATCAGAGTTCTTGCTTTTGGAAGCTAACATCATCTGTCTGGGATGCCAGCCAGCTCAAGTGAGATAAGGAAGCTAATTGCCTCTGTATTTGAACTTAACCCACGAAGAGCCCAAGGACATTTGTGACTCTGTTCTTTGCATCTTTTCTGGACATTATACCTGTTGTGCCTTTACTAAGAAGCTTTATTAGTAAAGAGATACTTTTATTTGATTATTACAAACGTTTGTGTGTGCGTTTCTTGTCGGGTTGCGGTGCTGGGACACAACACACAAAAGGCACTAACATTGAGGGAACAATAACTAGGAGATCACTCTATACTACAACTAGGGCTGGATGGGCAGGTAGACACTGTGGCCAGGAGGGTCTTTGTCTAATGCACAGTCATGGCCTGTCTAGAATGCAAAGATTTTGTGTCAGTGTAGACCAGGGGTAGGCAAAGTTGGCTCTTCTATGACTCGTGGACTTCAACTCCCAGAATTCCTGAGCTAGCATGATTGGCTCAGAAAGTCTGGGAGTTGAAGTCCACGAGTCATAGAAGAGCCAGCTTTGCCTACCTCTGGTTTAGACTATAGGTAGTCCTCGACTTACAACCACAATTCAGCCCAAAATCTATGTTGTCACAGCCCCTATCGTGATTGATTTCCCCCTGCAAATGTAATGAAATGTAACACGTGCGAACAACCGCTTTAAACTTGATTGTGAAAAAATTGATTTTTGTAACAGAGTTGTCAAAGTCTGGAATATCTTTCCCGATTCAGTTGTCTCAGCTACTAATTTTCACAGTTTTAATTCTCACTTAACTTCTGTGAACCTCAGCTCATATTTAAGAGGTTTCTAAAGGGTAATCCATAAGGGCACTAACGTGTCTATCCTCCCTGTTACATTTCAATTTTTTCATTTTGTTCATTAGAATTTGTAACTTTTGTTTGACAGATGGATAGATAGATAGATAGATAGATAGATAGATAGATAGATAGATAGATAGATAGATAGATAGATAGATAGATAGATAGATAGATAGATAAAAGAGAGATATAGATAGATTTAGATTTATTGTTAGAGTTGGAAGGGACCTTGTAGGTCATCTAGTCCAACCCCCTGCTTGAGCAGGAGTTCCTACACCATTTGAGACAGATGGCAGTCCAGTCTCCCCTTGAAGGTCACAAGGGTTGGGGCTCTCACAACCTCCGCTGGCAAGCTGTTCCACTGGTTGATCGCTCTCACCGTCAGAAAGTTTCTCCTCACTTCCAGGTTGAATCTCTCCTTGGTCAGCTTCCATCCCTTATTCCTTGTTTGGCTTTCTGGTGCCATAGGGAACAGCCTGACCCCCCCCCCCTCTGTGGCAGCCCCTCAAGTATTGGAACACCGATATCATGTCACCCTTGGTCCTTCTCTTCGCCAGACTGGCCAAGCTCAGTTCCTGCAACTGCTCTTTGTATGTTTTATTTTCCAGACCCTTTATCATCCTGGTTGCTCTCTTCTGCACTTTCTCTAGGGTTTCAATGTCTTTTTTGTAGTGTGGTGACCAAAACTGGATGCTGTACTCTAGGTGTGGTCTGACCAAGGCTTTATAGAGTGGTACTAGTACCTCTCTGGTCCTTGATTGTATCCCTCTATTTATGCAGCTCAGGACTGCATTGGCCTTTTTGGCTGATAGATTATAGATGGTAGATGGTAGATGGTAGATGGTAGGTAGGTAGGGATAGATAGATAGATAGATAGATAGATAGATAGATAGATAGATAGATAGATAGATAGACAGACAGACAGACAGACAGACAGACAGACAGACAGACAGACAGACAGACAGACAGACAGACAGACAGACAGACAGACAGACTCTGGCTAGTAGCTTACCATCTGCTTGTGGCTTTGTTAAAATTCCATCCCCCCCCCTTTCTTTGAAGTGAATGTAAACCTCTTATCGACCACAAGGGGCAGCATTGCATCATTAAAGCTGAATCATCCCTTGCCTTTTTGACCCAAATTTCATGGCTTCCAGCCCTGAGACCTGCGCCAAACATCACCGGTAAATTCATATTTTTATTGGACTGAGAGGGGGGAAAATCCATCAGAAGCAATCGTGGTAGGTGAATTAAATTAATATCATTTCTATAGTTTGTTCTACGGCAAATATATATTAACATTTAATTTAACGTGGTTTTCGATTTTTGTCTCGTATTTTGCATTGTGTTTTATAAGTCAAACGTAGTAATGGTACAATTAACCATAATATTTATAATATTATAACAATAGTAATAGTAGTAATAGTATAAGTAGTAATGATAATCATAGTACAGAAAAAGTAAGGCACTGTTAGTTTAGTAATATCATAGTATACATATATAGTAATACAATATAACTATTTTCCCTATAAATTCTCTAATTCAATTTCTATATGCCTTATTTGGCTTGTATTTCTATTTGTTGCATTGATGTTGTTTGTTTTCGTTTTTCGTACCAATTGTAAAATAAATTCCAGATTTCATAGTAATCGGAGTCTTCCTTTCCTTTCAGTTCCATGGTTAATTTATCTGCTTCGGCACAGTCCAGGATTTTACTAATTACACTGCTTTCCTCGGGAATATCGTTTGATTTCCAATTTTGTGCTATCGTTATTCTCGCCGCTGTTAGTATATGTAGAATAATGTAATGGTATTTCTTTTGCATTTTTTGATTAATGTTTCCCAATAGGAAAATTTCCGGTTTGATATCTATGTCTTGTTGTGTGATTTCTTTTAACCAGTTTTTGATTGTATTCCAGAAGGTTTTTATTTTTGGACAGGTCCACCACATATGATAGTAAGATCCAGTTTTGTGTTGGCATCTCCAACAGTTTGGTGATAAATTTTTATACATTTTTGCCAATCTCGCTGGAGGGAGGTGCCATCTATAGAATACTTTATAATAATTTTCTTTGTATGAAACTGATTTTGTCATTTTGTAGTTTTGGTTCCAAATTTTTTCCCATTCATTAATTTGTATCTCATGTCCAAAGTTTTTTGTCCAGCTTATCATATTTCCTTTTATTATATCTTTTTGTGTTTTGTTTTTTTGAAGAAATTTATATATTTTAGTTATTGCTTTTGGTTCTTGATCTAGTAAAATTTTATCTAATTCTGATTTGAGTTTTTGTATTCCGTATTTTCTCTTGTCGTTTTCTAATCTGTTCTTAATTTGAAAATATGGCCACCAATCAATCTTGATTCCTTCCTGTTCCAGTTTTGCTATAGATTTTATGGCTCCTCCTTCTTCCAGTATTTCTTCATATGTGACCATTTTTTCCAGATTCGTTGTGTTTGGGTGTGTAATGGCTTCCATACCAGAGAACCAGGGTGGTATTTTGATGTAGTATTGTTTTTTGATTTTAAGCCAAGTTCCTAAGAGAGAGTCTCTGATTTTATGTCTTTTGAAGTATGAGTGTATTTTATGTTTATCATCCCAGAGGAATCCATGCCACCCTAAATGTAAATCATAACCTTCAAGTACCAGTAAACGTCTGTTTTTAATTTGGATCCAGTCCTTTATCCATGTTAAAACGGATGCTTGATAATATAGTTCAAAGTCCGGTAATCCGAATCCTCCCTGATTCCTATTTTGTTGTAAATATTTTAATTTAATTCTTGGTTTTTTCCCGGCCCATATAAATTTGGTTAGTATTTTATTTAGTTGTTCAAAATATTTTTTCTCTAACTTGATTGGAATGGTTTGGAATAGGTACAGAATTTGAGGTAATATTGACATTTTAATCGCTGCGATTCTACCAATTAGAGAGATTTGTAATTTGTTCCACTTATCTAATTTTTTTTCAATTTGTTTTAAAATTTCCATATAATTTGCTTCTTTTATTGTGGTGCATTTTGCTGACAGATTGATTCCTAGATATTTTATTTTCTTAACAGTTTGTAGTTCTAATTTCTTTTCTAATTCCTTATTTTGTGTGTCTGTCAAGTTTTTGGTTATTATTTTAGTTTTTTGTTTATTAATTTTCAGACCAGCTACTTTCCCGAATTCATTTATTTCTTTTAATAAAATTGGCCCTGTCTCTAATGGTTCTTCTATGTTAAAAACTAAGTCGTCAGCGAATGCCTGTAATTTATATTCCTGCTCTTTTATCTTAAGTCCTTTTATTTCTTTATTTTCTCTTACTTTTTGTAATAATGATTCCAATGATAGTATAAATAATAGTGGGGAGAGGGGACAGCCTTGTCGAACTCCCTTTTCTATATTAAAATTTTTTGTAGTTTCTCCATTTATAAGAATTTTAGCAGTTTGTTTTGAATATATTGATTTGATTGTCCTTATGTAATTCTCTCCAAAATTCATTTTATTCAATTGGTTTATTATAAAGTCCCAGTTTAGGTTATCAAATGCCTTTTGGGCATCTAAAAAAATGAGTGCCATGGATTCCCCTGGGTGTGTCTCATAGTATTCTAAAATATTTGTAATTGTTCTTATATTGTTTTTAATATGTCTATTTGGTAGGAAGCCATTTTGATCTGAATGTATTATTTTGGTAAGCATTTTTTTTAGTCTTTCCGCCATTATAGACGCAAAGATTTTGTAGTCTGAATTTAAGAGCGAGATTGGCCTGTAACTCTGGATCTTATGTTTCATATTGATGTCTTTTGGAATGATTGTTATCAGTGCCTCTGTCCATGAATCTGGGATTGCTCCTTTTGTTAGTACTTCATTATATGTAATTAGTTGTATATTTTTTAAAATCATTTGTAATTCTTTGTAGTACTCTGCTGGAATACCATCCGGTCCTGGGGTTTTATTGTTTTTCTGATTCCTAATAGCTTTTTCTAATTCAATCAATGTTATTTCTTCATCCATCTTATCTTTAATATCGTCTGGTAATTGCACTATATTAGAATTTTTTAAATACTCTTGTATGTTCTGGGGTTGTATAGTATCTTTACTGTATAGCTCTCTATAATATTCTCGTGCTATGTCTTTTTTCCCCTCTATTTCAAACTGCATTTTCCCTAGCGAATCCTCTAATTGTTGTATTGTTTTTTTTTCCTTTTCTTTTCTTAATCTGTAGGCCAGCCATCTGCCTGGTTTGTTAGCATGTTCAAAATAATTCTGTTTGGATGTCTTAATTTTTAATGCAATTTCTTCTTGTGATATTAGATTTATTTTGTGTTTAATTAAATCTTTTTCTTCTTTTATCTCTTTATTTTGTGGCGTCTCTTGTAATTTATGTTCCAATTCCCCTATCTTCTTTTGTAAGTCCTTGATTTGCTTGTTTTTATTTTTATTTCTTTTAATAGAGTATGCAATAGTTAATCCTCTTATATATGCTTTCATAGTGTCCCAAATATTTTGTATAGATGTATCCTCGTTCCAATTCTCCTGTAGAAAGAAAGTTAGTTCTTTCTCCATATATTGTTTAAATTCCTTTTTTTTTATTGTTTTCTGGTTCATCATCCATCTCCTTCTTACCTTACTCGTTCCTCTTATTGTAATTATTATAGGGTTATGGTCCGCCCACGTATTGGGTTCTATTTCTACACTGTCTATTTTAATAATTGGTTCTATATTTGACCAGACCATATCGAGTCTAGACCAGGATTGATGTGAGTTTGAAAAATATGTATATTGATTCTGTTTCTGGTGTCTTTCTCTCCATATATCTTTTATTTTAAATTCATTCACCATTTCAAAAAAAAATTTAGGTAGAGTTTTCCTTTCCACATTTTTTTTGATCCCGTTTTATAATCTTCTTTAACATCTACCACTGCATTAAAATCTCCAATTATACAAATGTTTTCTCTCTCTAATTTAATGATTTGTTGGTATAATTTTTTATAGAATTCTTTTTGTCCATTATTAGGGGCGTAAATAACTATCAATGATATTTTAGTTTTGTCTATTGTAATTTCCACTATGAGTATTCTTCCTTCTGTATCTCTATATATTTGTTTAGGGGTTAACCAATTTTTGATATATAATGCTATTCCTCTTTTCCTTGAGTCGGCCAGGGATGTAAAGAGATTACCTATCTTGGGATATTGTAATAACTTATATTCTTCTTTTTTAATATGAACTTCCTGTAAACATGTAATGTCTGAACCTTGTTTCTGTAGTCTATTGAGTATTTGTCTTCTTTTTATTGGTGAGTTAATTCCATTTATGTTAACTGAAAATATTTTAATTTGATTTTGCATCTTATTTTTTACTTGTTGCTCTTGTTAGTCTCGCGGTTTTTACTTCTTTTATTTTCACCCTCCTATCTCCCTCTCTCTCTTGTCTTTTCATTCTCTCCATTTCTTCTATCATTTCTTTTTCTTCCTGGCTTTGTCCCTCTCCCTCTGCACTGCTCTCTCCTTCCTTTTCTAAGTGTGTTTCGATAAATTGATCTGCTTCTTCCATTGTTTCTATCTTAATTTTTTTTCCTTTCCACGTCACTAGGATTCCTTCCGGAATCAACCACCTAAAAGGAATTTCTTGCCTTATTAGTTTTGCAGTACAGTATTGTAGGTCTCTTCTCTTTTCTCTTATTCGTTTAGGAATTTGTTTTAATACATTGATTTCTCTTTCCTTATGTAGTATTTGTTCAGTTCGCGTGGTTTTATAAATTTCATCTCTTATTGCTTTTTTTGTAAATCGTACATGTACCTCCCTGGGTAATTTATGTCTTTTAGCAAAGTTTGTTTGTACTCTGTAGATTTCATCTATGTGTCTATTTATTTCTTCTTTTTCTACCTGTAGAGCTACTGCTAATATTTCTACTGCCTGTTCCCGCAAATCCTCCTCTTTCACCTCTGGTATGTTTTGGAACCTTAAGTAGAATGCTGATTTCTCCATTTCGAGGAGGGCAATAGCTCCCTCTAATTCTTTGTTTTTTGCTATTAGTAATTCTTCTGTTTCCTCTATTTTTTTGTCGGTTATGTCTGTTTTTTCCTCTAAATTTTTAATTTGTTGTTCATGTTTTGCTACTACTCCCTGGATTACCTCCATTCTATTGTCTAATTTTTTGATGTTTCCCTTAACTTCTTCAAAATTTTCATTGGTCTGTTCTTGATTATTAAATATTGTTTGCTGCATTTTAACCATTGTTTCTTGTTGTGTCATCATAAATTCTTGTATTCTATCTAATGTGGCCTGCATAGTGTATAGTGAAGGTGCTTGTCCTTGTTTTTCCGTGGTTGCCATCTCTGTTATCAGTTTTTGCCCTGTTGCTGAAGGTGTTACCGGAGTTGGTTTCTTAATTGGTTTAGTCACAGTAGTTGTTGTTGACATGATCACTCTGCTGAAAAAGTTATTCCACACTTTCATAAATTTATTTACTAGCTACTAAGGAAAAGAAGAGGGAAGCATGAACTGGAGTAGCAAGTCTAAAGTTTAAAGGAATCAGATGAAAGTCAGAAATTCATTAAAGTACAATAAGGAAGAGTATTGGAGAGTATTGTTCGTGTTTTGAGATAGGGAGATAGAAAAGAAGGATTAATTCTTAATCATTTAAATATCAATTTTCTATTTTGTAAATTTCTATTAAGAGCTTATTGTTATTATTATTGCTATTTATCTTTTCATTATATAAATAAAAAAAAATATTTACTAACAATTTCTATCTTTGTTAATTCACAATCTAAACAGTTTAAGTAGTTTAATATTCAATAATAGAAAAAGAAGAAAGAAGAAAAAAAAAGAAAAAGTCGAAAGAAAATGTCTATAAATATATATATATATATATATAAATTCACTTAATTCAATTTCTTAGTTTAAATTATTGTTAATACCTCTTAAAATCTTATTTCTTATTTCTTACTTTCCATAAAATGAAAAAACTAATATGTACTAATAACCGTAGTATTTAATTACTTAGATATCCACACATACTAATCTTAACTTTAATAGCTTTAGTAACTAAGTGTTAAAGTTTAATTATCAAAGTATTATTAATTATAGGTTTACTCAATATATACTTTAAAGTTTTCAAGTTGATTGGGTATCATATGCTGTTTCTTACAAATGTCTCTCTGGGGGTGGCGTCTTCAATCTTCTTTTCCTGTTTTCACAGTCTATTCAAGATGTCTGCGCTCTAGAGGATTGCTTTGTCACAGTTCTCTCTCTCCTTTCCCCCCCTTCTTTAATTTCAGAGTATTTCCGATATGATCTTCTCGTGGGTCCCTTTTTTACCCTCAATTGTTTTTCCGGTAGTCCCTTAGTTCTTTCTGGGTCGTATCCCTTTAAAGCAGTCTGTTGATTTTATTTTATTTGTCTCGCCTTCGCTCCTTTCCGCTAAGGCGCCGCTAGGTTCTTTTTTTTTTTTGGAGACTCAATTGTCTTTCGGGGGTGCCGATCGTTCTCTTCTCTTAAGGAATATTCTCCGAAAATCAAAACTGTAATCCAATTTGTCTAATATTTCCAATGATCTGCGAATATTTTGCCGTTCCTCTATCTCTCCCTTCCTTGCTGTATGCTCAGGCGGCCATACCTCTGGACCAGCATGGTTTGCTGGTTTCTTCTTCGCTCCGATTTGGGGTTTCCATCTGCTTCAGCGGGGGTTTGCGCCTCCTCCCGTCCTCGCACGATGATCCCCTTCCTCGCGCTAGCCCCTACAAGGCTCCACGCTGCGGATTTTCGGCAGTCTGAACGAAGAAACTCGAGCTAAGTTGCAGGAGTTTGGTTCTTAGCTTCGCTCCGCCATGGCCCCGCCCCCGCTTTATAGCTGTATGTGTTTTTTTAATGTTTTGTATATGTTTATATTGTACTTGTTAATGTCGTAAATGTTTTTCTTTTGTATGTTTCTGTTTTTAAATGTAAATAACTCAATAAAAACTATTTTTTAAAAAAAAATAAATTAATATCATTTAATTTTCTAATTATAATTTTATATGGGTCTGTGACCCCAGTAAATAAGTGATGATAATCGGAATTGGGTTTCGCTTTTTTTCCCCCTTGAAGTGTAAATACCAAAGGCCAGTTGGAAACCAAGCATGGTTCTGTTTTGAAGAAGAACACAAAGCCATTAAATCCATTAAATTAAATTAAATTAAATGGAGAACAAAAATTAAATCATGATCCATCTCTGAGCTATTTAGATTTAGATTTAGATTTATTATTAGAGTTGGAAGGGGCCTTGTAGGTCATCTAGTCCAACCCCCTGCTCAAGCAGGAGTTCCTACACCATTTGAGACAGATGGAAGTCCAGTCTCCCCTTGAAGGTCGCAAGTGTTGGGGCTTCTATTTGTAGAAGATCAGCAAGGCTTTCTCATTTCTAATAGCCTAATACATCTAAGTCTGGGGAAACATAAACAACATCTTCATCGAATTACAGTTTTTATGTCCCTTGCTTATCTCTTAATTGTAATGCTCCAAACCTGTCAGCTAGAAATATTTGGGGTGTTTTGCTGCTTCATTCAAATTTCAGGGTTTTGTTCGATAGTGCTTAATATGGGGCAACTCCATGGAAATTTGCATTCTTGACAGATGTGGGAGTAAATATGGGTTTGAGCCCACTAATTGTGAAATAACTAGTATCAATCCATGGATTCTCTTGCATCAGGACTTGTATTCCTCCTCATTTGCTTGCTACTTTGCAATTGATTCTGGTTAATAACAGAATAACAGAGTTGGAAGGGATCTTGGAGGACTTCTAATCCAACCCTCTGCTCAAGTGGGAAACTCTACACCATTTCAGACAAAGGGTTGTCCAATCTCTCCTTAAAATCCTCCAGTGTTGGAGGACCCATGATTTCTGGAGGCAACCCGTTCCACTGATTAATTGTTCTCACGGTCAGGAAATTCTTCCTTAGGTTGATTCTCTCCTTGCTTCTTGTCCTGCCTTCAGGTGCTATGGAGAATTGGTTGACCTCCTCTTTTTTGTGGCAGCCCCTCAAATATTGGAAGACTGATATCATGTCACAATCGATCGATCGATCGATAGATGATAGATAAGTTGGTTAAAAGATGGGTGGCTGTATAAATGTAATAACAAACAAACAAACAAAAATAAATAAATAAATATTAAGAGTTGAAAGAGCTGTCTCTGCCAGTTGTATTAACGGAATGGGATGACTCGCTATGGGACAATTTCACAATTCAATTTAACTATTTAAAATAAATAAATAAAAATTTTTAATTTTTGTCATTCACATTTCATTCTGTCCCTCCTTTTCCATCCTTTCTTTAACGATTCTACTCCACCATTTCTTTGATATTAGTCTTAACTCAGCGAGTTGTCCCGCAATGAATTGGCCGTGGCAAGTTGTACAACCCAACTTGTCCACGGCAAGTTGGGTGTGGCGAGTTGCCTGTGGCGAATTGTCATAGCCCCGTAGTAATCCGAGATATATTTGTGGCTCAGGATTGAATTCTTTGGTTTTCCAATTCCTTCTGAGAGCTTGCTTCTCTTCCTGCAGACATTTTATTACCAAGCAACACTATACGACCCATACATGGAGGAGCAGGCTCTGCTGAACATATTATTGCAAAAATGTATAAAAATTTGAAACAGAGGAAAAAAACAGGTGAAAAATATGATATCAATTTTAGATATAACAGGAATGGGCACTTGGGAGAGATTGTGAGTGACTGGTATTAAATTGATACAGAATTTAAAAGATTTTTTTTTATAAAATGATGTATTGTTGGACACAAGAGAACATATCAAAAATCTATAAAGCTATTTCAAACCAATGTTGGAAATGTAAAAAAGAATGAGGGGAACATTTTTTTATCATGCATGGTGGACTTGTGAGAAGTCGAAGAAATTCTGCATATAAATTTGCACAAAGATGCAAAAACGATTTTAAAGATCCATATTGCCAAGAAACCAGAATTCTTTTTATTGGGACTTATGGAGAATGAATTAGAAGAGACACATGGACTGATTTTGTGTGTGGTGAGTGCAGTAAGATTGTTGCATGCACAACTGTAAAACACAATGGAAGAATAACTCACTACCTGACATTGTGGTTTCATCACCAAACCCCCAAAACTTTACCCTTAGACTGTCCACTGTTGACCTCACCCGATTCCTAAGAGGTCAGTAAGGGGCGTGCATAAGTGCACCAGCGTGCCTACCGTTCCTGTCCTAATGTTCCCTCTTATCAGTACTCATCTTATGTATATAAACAATGTTATATCTATGTATATTACCAACACGTACTTGACAAAAATAATAAATAAATAAATAAATAAATAAATAAATAAATAAATAAATAAATAAATAAATAAATAAATAAATAAATAAATAAATAAATAAATAAATAAATAAATAAATAAATAAATAAAATCCCTGTAGTGGAAGGATGCAGGGTGAAAATTCACAGAAATGGCAAAACTAACCTGTTTTGCTGGGGTGGGGGGGAATTTTCTGAAAGATTGGAAACCTTATATGGACTTAAGAAAGGCATGGATTAAGTGAGAGGCTGAAGGGAGTGGCATAATATTTAAGAGACAGGAAAGGCAATAAGATTGTAATCATCTGTTGAAAAGAAGATCGGAAGCCAGTCATGCAGTATATTTCATAACTTTGGGAGTTCCCCCCTCTCTTTTCTGTTTCTGTTTCTTTTTCTCTTTTCAGTTTCTTGCACTTCCTTCTTCTTTTTATTTCTATTCCTCTTTTATTATTTTTTACAAATAACAAAAGATGGCAAACATATCCATCACACCTTCCTATTCCTATTTTCCTCACAACTCTGTGAGGTGGGTCGGGCTGAGTGACTTTCATGCCTGAGGTGGGATTAGAATTCACAGTCTCCTGGTGATTGGCCCAAAGTCACCCAGCCAGCTGGCTTTCATAGCTAAGGCAGGACTAGAACTCACAGTCTCCTGGTGATTGGTCCAAAGTCACCCAGCTGGCTTTTATAGCTAAGGCAGGACTAGAACTCACAGTCATTTGCTTTCTAGCCTAGTGTCTTAATCACCAGACCAAACTTACTCTTTCTTTTCTTTTCTTTTCTTTTCTTTTCTTTTCTTTTCTTTTCTTTTCTTTTCTTTTCTTTTCTTTTCTTTTCTTTTCTTTTCTTTTCTTTCTTTCTTTCTTTCTTTCTTTCCTTTCTTTCTTTCTTTTTCTTTCTTTCTTTCTTTCTTTCTTTCTTTTGTTTTGTCTTTTATTCTATAAGAAAATCTTAATAAATGAACTTAATAAATGTACTAAAATACAAAAATACAAGATGAAGTGAAAGGAGGATAGTGATGCACACCACACCTCTTTTGCATCTCCTTTCAAAAGGGGCGGAGTTTTATCCTCCAGCTGACTAATGTTGAGTCTTCCTTGCAGATACTTAGAACTGGGAGCATCCGTGGGAGGGGAAGGCTACGCAGTTGAAGCCCCAGCCTTTCCATGTTCCTCTTTCCATGTACCCTATGACAATCATTAAGTGTTTTTTACCTCATGATTCTTGACAAATGTATCTTGTCTTTTATGTACACTGAGAGCATATGCACCAAAGACAAATTTCTTGTGTGTCCAATCACACTTGGCCAATAAAGAATTCTATTCTATTCTATTCTATTCTATTCTATTCTATTCTATTCTATTCTATTCTATTCTATTCTATTCTATTCTATTCTATTCTATTCTATTCTGAAAGGAGACCACTGGGAGATCTCAGGGCTGCAGGCTAGACTGGGAAGTCCAAACAGCCTCTTAGAAAAAGACAAGGCAAACCACTGGGTTTGGTTTTTTTAAGAAAGCTACCTGGATTGTCTGTGAAATAACATGAACTTGAGTTGGATTCACAGGGAACTTGATCTCTTTATGTTGAAAAGACTGCAAAAATGTTTGTTGTTAAGATTAACGATGCCTGTGGGGAAGGCTTACCTTCAATTTAACTTTTCTTTTTCAATCAGACAAGCACAGGATGAGTTAATGGGTAAGCCTCATCTTTCAAATTTATGTGGCTAAGCAAGACGGTACTAAAGTGTCTTTAGAATAGAATAGAATAGAATAGAATAGAATAGAATAGAATAGAATAGAATAGAATAGAATAGAATAGAATAGAATAGAATAGAATAGAATAGAATTCTTTATTGGCCAAGTGTGATTGGACACACAAGGAATTTGTCTTTGGTGCATATGCTCTCAGTGTACATAAAAGAAAAGATACATTTGTCAAGAATCATGAGGTAAAAAATACTTAATGATTGTCATAGGGTACAAATAAGCAATCAGGAAACAATCAATATTGATATAAATCGAAAGGATACAAGCAACAAGTTATAAGTGGGAGGAGATGGGTGATAGGAACAATGAGACGACTAATAATAATAGTAATGAAGCCGTAGTGAATAGTTTGACAGTGGTGAGGGAATTATTTGTTTAGCAGAGTGATGGCGTTCAGGAAAAAACTGTCCTTGTGTCTAGTTGTCTTGGTGTGCAGTGCATTTAAAGTTAAGACACTCTTAAATGAGTTTTGCCTCCATTTTATGACCTTTCTTGCTACAATGCCTTAGGGTCTCCTTCTTGAGCAGGGGGTTGGACTAGAAGACCTCCAAAGTCCCTTCCAACTCTGTTATTCTATTCGTTTTTAAGTAAGTTACTGCAGTTGTTAAGTTAGTAACATGGTTGTTAAGTGAATCTGGATTCCCCATTGAGTTTGATTGTCAGAAGGTCGTAAAAGGTGGATCACATGACCCTGGGACACTGCAACCATCATAAATGCATGCTAGTGGCCAAGCTAGCATGCTTGGATCACGTGACCACAAGCATGCTGCAAGGGTCATAAGTTTCCAAAACGGCCAGGAGTCACTTTCTTTAGTGCCTACGTAACTTTGAACAGTCACTACATAAATAGTTGTAAATCATAGAATATCTGCATGTTGAAAAGACTGCAAAAAGGTTTCTCATTAAGATTAATCATGCCTTTAGGGAAGGCTTATCTTCAATTTACCTTTTATTTTTCAATCAAACAAGCATAGTATGACTGTACATGCCCAATCTATTTCGCTCAAGGTTTCAATGAGAAGAATACATAAAAGAACAAGATCAATTGCAGCCAGTTTTGGTCATCACACTGTAAAAAAGATGTTGAGACTCTAGAAAAAGTGCAGAGAAGAGCAAGCAAGATGATTAGGGGACTGGAGACTAAAACATATGAAGAACAGTTACAGGAACTGGGCATGGCTAGTCTAGTGAAGAGAAGGACCAGGGGAGACATGATAGCAGTATGGCAATATTTGAGGGGCTGCCACAGAGAGGAGGGGGTCAAGCTATTTTCAAAACCACCCGAAGGCCAGGCAAGGAATAATGGATGCGCCACCGGCATGCGCCCCGCCCATGCGTGGCAGAGACCTGAAGACCAGCTGGCCGGGCAGGAGGCGAGCACGCATGTGTGGCGGAGCTGAGCTGGAGCGACAGCTCGCGTGCCCACAGAGAGGGCACTGCGTGCCACCTCTGGCACTCGTGCCATAGGTTCGCCATCACTGGTGTAGGGTCTGCTTGGGCGGGGGGTTGGGCTAGATGTATAAGTCTGTATAAGAATTGGGGATGTCTAGTTTAATGAAAATAAGGACTAGAGGTGACATGATAACAGTCTTTCAATATTTGAGGGGCTGACAGAGAGAAGAGGGGGTCACCCTATTCTCCAAAGCACCTGAAGGCAGGACCAGAAGCAACGGATGGAAAGTAATCTAGGATGGAGAAAACCATCCTAAAACTAAGGAGAAATTTCCTGACAGTGAGAACAATTTATTCAGTGGAACGGTGCAACCAACATGCAGTGGTTGCAGTGGTTGCAGGGAGTGGATCTCTGATGGGATGGGGGACGGGAGGATTACGGTCGTAACAGGGAGAGGTAGGTATGGCGGGAGCATAGGGGTAGGCCGCTCTCGGGGAACGAGAACTCGCTGTCTCCAAGCGATTTCTTGTTCTGGCCCCTCTGGTTTGGTTCCATCTTGCTCAACCCGAGGTCCTGGTAACCAGGGATGTCAGGGCCCTGGGCTCAAGCTGCTGCTGTTGAATGCCAGGTCAATTACCAACAAGGCCCCCCTTGTACGGGATTTAATCCTGGAAGAGGGGGTGGACCTGGCATGTATTACTGAGACCTAGCTAGGCCAGGAGGGGGGGGGGTTCCCCTCTCCGAGATGTGCCCGGACGGGTTCTCAGTTCAGCATCAGCCGCGACCCCAGGGAAGGGGTGGAGGAGTGGCGATTATAGCTCGCCAGAACCTTAATCCTCGAAGGAGCCATGCCCCGGAGATTGTTGGGTGTGAGACGCTCCTTCTGAAGTTGGACTTAGGGGTCCAGGTGGGCCTTTTGCTAGTGTACCTGCCTCCTAGCTACGTTGCAAAGGCCCTGCCTGTTCTGCTCGAGGCGGTAGCAGGGCTGGCGATTGAGTTCCCCAGGTTGATGGTGCTGGGGGACTTTAATTTGCCATCGCCCGGTGAAACCTCGGAGGCAGTCCAGGAGTTCATGGCTTCCATGACAACCATGGACCTGACCCAAGTAGTTCAGGGTCCAACTCATGAGGGAGGTCACACGCTTGACCTTGTGTTTCTCTTGGGGCAGTGGAGAGATGATCTGAGGCTGAGGGGTTTAGTCACAGTACCCTTGTCGTGGTCAGATCATTTCCTTCTGAGGTTGGATTTCATGGCACCACTCCTCCACCGCAAGGAGGCGGGGCCGATTAAGTGGTTCCGCCCCAGGCGCCTAATGGAATCTGAAGGATTTCAGAGGGAACTTGGGGAAATACCTGACTCCCTGGTACACGATTCATCTGAGGCTCTAGTGGCTGCCTGGAATCGGGCGGCAACGGGGGCTTTAGATCGGATTGCGCCTTTGCGGCCTCTCCGTGGCAGCGGATCCCGGAGGGCTCCTTGGTTTACTGAGGAGCTCCGGGAGATGAAGCGCCTAAAGAGACGTCTAGAGCGACGATGGAGAGCCAGTAAAGCTGAGTCTGACCGGACACTTTTAAGAACTTGCATTAAGTCTTACTTAGTGGCGATAAGGGCGGCAAAATGCTCGCATTTTTCCGCTCTTATTGCGTCCGCCGACTCCCGCCCAGCCGCCCTGTTTAGGGTGACTCGCTCCCTCCTAGCCAAGGGGGGAGTTGAAGATCCCTTGCAGGGCAGAGCTGAGGAATTTTCTCAGTTTCTGGCGGACAAAGTCGTTCAGATTCGGACAGACCTGGACTCCATTTGGACAGAGCAAGCCGAGATGACAGGGGCGAGTCTTAGTCCTGTTATATGGGACGAGTTTGAGCCTGTCACTCCTGAGGATGTGGACAAGGCCATAGGAGCGATGAGCGCCTCCACCTGTTTATTGGACCCGTGCCCCTCCTGGCTGGTCTCTGCCAGCAGGGAGGTGTCACGCGGCTGGCTCCAGGCGGTTGTGATTGCTTCTTTGAGAGAGGGATCCATCCCGCAGCCTTTAAAAGCTGCGGTGGTGAGGCCCCTCCTCAAGAAGCCTTCCCTGGACCCAGCGGATTTAAAAAACTTCCGTCCAGTCTCCAACTTACCCTTTTTGGGTAAAGTTGTTGAGAAGGTGGTGTCGCTCCAACTCCTGCGGCTATTGGAGGATACTGATTATCTGGATCCCTTTCAATTGGGTTTCAGGCGCGGCTACAGTACGGAGACTGCTTTGGTCGCGCTGATGGATGATCTCTGGCGAGCCCGGGATGGGGGTTATTCCTCCATCCTGGTGCTACTTGACCTCTCAGCGGCTTTCGATACCATTGACCATGGTATCCTTCTGCGTCGTCTTGGGGAGATGGGAGTGGGAGGCACTGTTTTACGGTGGTTCTCCTCCTTCCTCTCTGACAGGACGCAGTCGGTGTTGACAGGAGGACAGAGGTCGGCCCCTAGGCCCCTGGTTTGCGGGGTGCCACAGGGCTCGGTCCTCTCGCCCATCCTGTTTAACATTTACATGAAACCGCTGGGTGAGATCATCCGACGGCATGGGGTGAGGTATCAGCAGTATGCTGATGATACCCAGTTGTACATCTCCACCCCGTGTCAGTTCAGTGAAGCAGTTGATGTAATGTGCCGCTGCCTGGACGATGTGAGGGTCTGGATGGGAGTGAACAGACTCAGGCTCAACTCAGACAAGACTGAGTGGCTCTGGATATTGCCTCCCAAGGACTATGTCGACTGTCCCTCCTTGGTTCTTGGGGGAGAAAAATTGACTCCCTCAGAACAGGTTCGCAATTTGGGTGTCCTCCTAGACCCACAGCTAAAATTGGATCAACATCTTTCAGCTGTGGCTAGGGGGACCTTTGCACAGATCCGTCTCGTGCACCAATTGCGACCCTACTTGGAGCGGGAGGCTTTGCTCACAGTCACTCATGCCCTTGTCACCTCACGGCTAGACAACTGTAACGGGCTCTACATGGGGCTACCCTTGAAGAGCATCCGGAGACTGCAATTGGTACAGAATGCAGCTGCGCGTGCTGTAGTGGGTGTACCGAGATACACCCACGTAACACCTATCCTCTGCCAACTGCATTGGTTGCCAATTAGTCTCCGGTTGCAATTCAAGGTGTTGGTTTTGACCTTTAAAGCCCTACATGGCTCAGGGCCAGGTTACCTACGGGACCGCATCCTACCACATACCTCCCTAAGACCGGTTAGGTCCCACAGAGAGGGCCTCCTCCGGGTCCCATTGGCCAAACATTGTCGGTTGGCGGGGCCGCGGGGGAGGGCCTTCTCTGTGGGAGCCCTGTCCCTCTGGAACCAACTTCCACCAGAGATCCGGACCATCCCCACCCTGCTGGCCTTCCGTAAAGCCTTAAAAACATGGCTCTTCCGGCAGATGGGGTGAATAGGATAATCAGATTCCCCCTGAATGTTGCGTTTATTATATTCTTTTTCTTTAATTATATTTTTAATTACATTTTTAACTTAAATTATGATTATTGTTTTTAAAATGCACGTTTCTTATTCATGTTGTACGCCGCCCTGAGTCCCATGGGATTGGGCGGCCTATAAGAGCGTCTAAATAAATAAATAAATAAAAACATGTATGGACGGAGCTTATTTTGAAACTCTTCCGTCAAATAACAATCCACCCAAAGTAGGAACAAGGCCTCACCAAGGCAAAGGGAGAGCCGCTTCGCTCTTTGCATACATGATCCTAATCAAAACAGCCCTCTAAACTTGCACCTGAGATTGCAAGTAAGCAGGCTCCTCCAGGGAAGACAGCAAGACGCAGCGAGAGAGCCAGCTCTGAATCTGACAGCAGCCCCAGGGTTACAGGGGGAAGTCTAACTCCGGTATGCAATTGTGCTGGCAAGATAAGATACTGCCTAGTGCACACACACACACACACACACACACACACACACACACACACACACACACACACACACACATCCATACACGGAAACCAGGGGTAAAATCCTCCCGGTTCGCTCTTACCTGTTGGTCGCCGCACAGCCGAAGAACCTGGTGGCGTACGCGGCGCGGGGCTTCCCCCGCCCGCTTCCCCCGCCCGCCTGGACGCCGGCATTTGCGTTCTTTTGCCCTCTGCGCAAACAGAACGCTTTGCGCATGCGCAGAGGGCAAAAGAACGCAAATGCCGGCGTCCAGGTGGGCGGGGGAGGCGGGTGGGGGAAGCCCCGCGCCGCGAACACCGCCAGGTTCTTCGGCTGTGCGGCGACCAACATGTAAGAGCGAACCGGGAGGATTTCACCCCTGGCGGAAATTTTCTGAATAGTTAGTGTTTGGATGAGAATAAAATCTCATAGAGGCGATTTAGATCTTTTCTTGGAATTCAGACAGTTAGAAATAAAACCGAGATTAAAAGTCTAATAGAAAATGTTTATTTCAGTACAAAAACAATAAATCCTGAATAATTACATCTTTGCTAAGAAAACACGACCGTTCAGGTCAAGAGCTAAGGCAGAAGAGAAATAATGGTGACTTAGGAATGCACACATGTGTACAACTCATATCATGTGTTCTTCCTGTATTGGAATGTACCATGATATTAGATAGGGGTGCATCGCCCTACATAGACATACAACTGACAATATTCACTACATGACTGTTATGACAGTGTTTGTTTGTTTGTTTTTCAAATTTGGCAGCTTTAAGATAGCTGGACTTCAACTCCCAGAATTCCCCAGGCAGTATGCAAGGATTTCAACTTGCCAAACTCCCCTAGTCAAAATGCGTGGACTCACAATTCACAGAATTCCCCAGCGAGAATGCACGGGCTTCAACGCTCAGAACTTCCAGCCAGCATGTGTAGACTTCAACTCCCAGAATTCCTAGCCAGGATATGTGGACGTCAGTTCCAAGAATTCCTAATCGGAATGTGTGGACTTCAATTCTCCAAATTCTCCAGACAGGATGTATGGACTACAGCTCCCAGAATTCCCAAACAAGAATGCATGGGCTTCAACAGTTGGAACTTTCCAGGCTGACTATGTGGACTTAAAACTAATAGAATAGAATAGAATAGAATAGAATAGAATAGAATAGAATAGAATAGAATAGAATAGAATAGAATAGAATAGAATAGAATAGAATAGAATAGAATAGAATAGAATAGAATAACAGAGTTGGAAAGGACCTTGGAGGTCTTCTAGTCCAACCCCCTGCTTAGTCAGGAAACCCGATACCATTTCAGACAAATAGTTGTCCAATCTCTTCTTAAAAGCCTCCAGTGTTGAAGCATTTATGTCAAGGGAAGCATCCGTCTGAATGTTACCATGTGAGAATGAGAATAAATCTCATAGAGTCGATTTGAATCTTTTCTTTGGAATTCAGACAGTTAGAAATAAAGCCGAGATTAAAAGTCTAATGGAAAATATTTATTTTGTTACAAAAACAATAAATCCTGATTAATTACATCTTTGCTAATAAAACGTGACCGTTCCGGTCAGAGTCAAAGCAAAAGTGAGTAATGGAGAATCAGGAATGTAGACATGCGTACATGAACATCATATCACGTGTTCTGCTTGTATTGGAATGTACCATAATATTAAATAGGGATGCATCGCCCTGCATATACATACAACTGGCAATATTCACACCAGTGACAATTTACAACTTCTGGAGGAATTCAACTCCCAGAATTCCCTAGCCAGCATGCTTGAGCTCTCAGAGAAAAAGTAGAGACTTAAATAACATAATAAAAATCTAAGCTAGGGTGCTAGTGTTTAGGCCTGTCTTCCGAAACCTGGTCCAATCTGACGTGATCCCCTCACTGAAGGAGCTGAAATGGATTGTTATAAGGGGAGAGCTTTATCTGAGGTGACACCCCATTTATGGAATTCCTCCCCAGAGATGCTGAACTGGCACCCCCATTCACCTTATTTCACCCCCAAGTAAAGACCTATTTCTCCAGGCCTTTTCACAGGTTTTAAATTGGATGTGAGTTTGATCCTAGGTAAAGGCAGATGTAAGGGTCTCCTGCTTGGGCAGGGGGTTGGACTAGATGACCTGCAAGGTCCCTTCCGACTCTGTTAATCTGTACTTGATCTGAGTTTTTTTAATTGTATCTATTTTTGTTCACATTTTATTTATATTTAGTGTTACAATTAAACCATCAGAGAACTGTGGCTATTGAGAGGTTTTAAAAAGGTTAATATGAAATGAATGAATGAATGAATGAATGAATGAATGAATGAATGAAATGAATGAATGAATGAATGAAATCACAAGAACCATAATCCCCAGCCAATATGGCCAGGGAGAGGCCAATTTAAGACATAGGTAATCTTCAAGTTATGACCATGATTGAGCCCACAATTACACTTGTAAGTCGTGGCAGTCATAAGGTGGGACACTATGTTACTGACCCGATTTTATAACCTTTTTTTTTTTGCAACGGTCATTAAGCAGACACAGCAGGGAAGGCAACATCAGATCTTCGTAAGTAGCTTTTGAACGTGTGGACTTTGAATGGTCACCAAGGAACGTGTGGACTTTGAATGGTCACCAAGTAACCAGTCATAAGTTGAGGATTACCTGCAGTGTTTTTCAAACTGGCCAACTTAAAGAAGTGTGGACTTC
>JALIGW010000005.1:74372789-74405289 GCA_023053685.1 Diadophis punctatus similis
CATCTCGTATTGACTCATCTCGTATTGACCTATATTACAATAACATGGTTAAAATCAGCCTCAAATATAAGATCTAGGAAGAGCATTAATTTTTATTTTAAAAAATGGAGATAGGACAGGGGTATCAAACTCGATTTCATTGAGGGCTGCATCCAGTGGTGGGATTCAATTTTTTTTACTACCGGTTCTGTGGGCGTGGCTTGGTGGGCATGGCAGGAGAAGGATACTGTAAAATCTCCAGTTCCTCCCCTCTCCAGGGGAAAGTTACTGTAAAATCTCAATTCCCTCCCCATTCCAGGGGTAGGTTACTGCTAAATCCCCATTTCCTCCCAATCAGCTGGGACTCGGGAGGCAGAGAATAGATGGGGGTGGGGCCAGTCAGAGGTGGTATTTACTGCTTCTCTGGACTACTCAAAATTACCGCTACTGGTTCTCCGAACTGCTCAAAATTTTCACTACCGGTTCTCCAGAACTGGTTAGAACCTGCTGAAACCCACCTCTGGCCGCATCAGGGTTGTATTTGATCTTGGGGGCCAGGGTGGGTGTGACAAGGTGGACGTGGCCAGCTTGATGTCACTTGTGTCGGGGGCGCCTGTGGTGGCCCGAGCGCTCTGCCAGCGAAAACAGGCTCCAGAGCTCTGTTTTCGACTGCAACAGCCTCCTGTAACCCTCTGCCAGCGAAAATAGAGCTGGCATTCCCATTGTTTGTCCAAAGGTCGCAAAAGGTGATGATATGACTCTGGGACACTGCAACCATCATAAACAGGAACTCGTTGCCAAGCAACTGAATTTCGATCCCATGACCCTGGGGGTGCTGGAAGAGTTGTAAGTGTGAATGAATGGTCATACGTCGCTTTTTTCAGTGCCATTGTTAACTTTAAAAGGTCACTAAATGAAGGTGAGGGTGTTCTGGCCCACCCACAGCTTGTGCAGCCTGGGCCTTTGGAGCTTTCACTACCTCTTGGCAGTGCTGAGAAAGGAGGGGCTACTTCTTTCCTGAATGCAAGAGCATGCAGGGCTGCCAAGAGGCAGGAAGGTTTACTTTGGAGGAGGTCTACTCGGGAGTAAGACTTGGGGCTAATTGGTCGCTCCCCTAGTCTATTTAAGATCATCAGTTGCAGCTAACAAGCTGCAGAGAACAACCTTTGAAAAAGAGACCTGTCTGATCATAGCTTACTCCATGGCTCTTGTTTTGGCATTTTCTGCGTTGGCTTGGATTATCAAGGACTAATTTCTAGGAACTTTGCCAACTCTTGGAAACTCCATAAGATAAACAGACTCAATTGCTCATCATTGTCTTTGAACTCTTTGAACTGATACCAGCTATTAATGAAGCTTAATTGATAACTGGTTGCTTGCTGATAACAGTTTGTTTGTAAATTGGTGTGTGCATCTTGTTTACTACTAAGATGTTTTATTAGTAGCCTTTGTTTCATTAAATAAGTGTGTACAATCTGCTTGTGTGGTTGTGTGCTTCGTGGGGACAGAACAGAGGGCTCCGTTTTTGGCTGTGATGGCCCCCTGGGCCAGTTTTTTGCTGTTTCCAGGGCAGCCAGATCGAAGCACCCCACAGGCTGGATCCGGGCCCCCGGGCCTTGAGTTTGACACCCCTGAGATAGGAGAGAGCACCAGCATCAATCCCTGTCTTTTGAAAGGCCTATCACCAACAGATCTTGAGAAGCACATAATCGTAGGCACACACACACTGTACTGCAAAGCTGTAACAAGGAAAATAACTTTTTAAAAAAGAAAATTCATGCAGGCTGACGTGGCTGCAGCCGGAGCCTTCAGTATCCATTGTGACCTTTTGTCCTTCTTTGGAAGTGCCTAAGAAGTTAACTCTGAATGGGAGAAGGTATCTCCTGGCAGTGATGAATTGAGAGGACTAATTTATTACTCCTCTAATATTTTTAGTATATTTATGGTCAGCTCTGCTTCTAATTACCTCACACGTGCTCAGAGCAATGGATGAGAGAATTAAACAGAAAACTCTCCCACTTATTTGGGAACTCTACGGTCAACAAAGGGAATTAGGATGCTGCCGTTGCCAAGGGACTCGGCATGGAAGGGTCTTTGGGGGAGGCAGGCCAACAAGTGTACTTTTGAGATTTTGGATGGGGGGAGGGCAGGTGCTCAGCAAAAACCCTTCCCTACAAAGATGTGGCGTGCACATTTATTTTCCAGGCAAGGGTTCATAACAAATTTACTTTCTTTTTCTTTTTTGGACTGTACTTATCTTTTACTTTATTGACCTCTTATGTTTTACACTGTTTTACCATATTTCCTTCCATTCTCTGGTTTCGCTGGTTTTTAAGTTTGAATTCTGAGGGGTTTGTATGCCTGTTTATATCGTCTTGGTCATATTGAGCTCTTACTTCTATAGAAAGTCAGCAGCCACCCACCCTCCTAGAAAATGAAATATTTTGGGGGATATTAAAAAGGCAGGATAGAATATTTCCCCTAAAGGAGAAATGGGGAAAAAATCTTAAGTGAGGCAGAAACCAGCCCCAGTCTCCCTGCCCCAAGCAGAAACTGAGGAGGCCAGCTTTAGAAATGCAGATTTGGTCATCCATTCAGAAAGACTGGGTCAGACAGTAACTCCAGATAAGCAACACAATTAAGCAAGGGAAAGGCTAACAAGATTAGCTCAGACAAACACCTGGGATTTGCATTTCCCCTCTTGCCTATGGAGCCAGCCATGACCCCTACATGATTCCATAGAGATCAGAAAGGTATAAAAACCCACCCTGCTCTCAACTCCATTTTGTCAGCTGTCCCAGAATTGCACGCTGTGTATTTGTTGGTTCTGTTCACCAATAAATAGAATATTTCTTTCCAATCAGCCTCCATTTTATTCCTGGCTTGGAACTAAACCTGGACTCTTCCAACACTTCTGAGTTGCAGTTATTATTGTTTTACTTCACTGGACAGGGATTATAAATTGATTGATTGATTGATTGATTGAGTTTGTGTTCAGTCTCATTGCACATGCTATCTAGATCTAGGACTTGAAGTGCAGTGTATCTGAATGCCACCAGGAATTGCTGTCTGCCAGTTCTGAGAGAATGGTCTCATCACATATGGGGGGAAAGGGAAGAGAAAAAAAGGGGAGGGGAGGGGAGGAAAGAAGGAAAGGAAATGAAAGGAAAAAAGGAAAGGAAAGGAAAGGAAAAAAGGAAAGGAAAGGAAAGGAAAGGAAAAAAGGAAAGGAAAGGAAATAGGAAAGGAAAAAGGAAAGGAAAGGAAAGGAAAAAAGGAAAGGAAAAAAGGAAAGGAAAGGAAAGGAAAAAAGGAAAGGAAAGGAAAGGAAAAAAGGAAAGGAAAGGAAAGGAAAAGGGAAAAGAAAGGGAAAAGGAAAAGAAAGGAAAAGAAAGGAAAGGAAAAAGGAAAGGAAAGGAAAGGAAAGGAAAGAAAAGGAAAAAAGGAAAGGAAAAAGGAAAAGAAAGGAAAGGAAAAGAAAGGAAAGGAAAAGGAAAGGAAAAGGAAAAAAGGAAAGGAAAGGAAAGGGAAAGGAAAGGAAAGGAAAGGAAAAAAGGAAAGGAAAGGAAAGGAAAAGGGAAAAGAAAGGGAAAAGGAAAAGAAAGGAAAAGAAAGGAAAGGAAAAAGGAAAGGAAAGGAAAGGAAAGGAAAGAAAAGGAAAAAAGGAAAGGAAAAAGGAAAAGAAAGGAAAGGAAAAGAAAGGAAAGGAAAAGGAAAGGAAAAGGAAAAAAGGAAAGGAAAGGAAAGGGAAAGGAAAGGAAAGGAAAGGAAAAGGGAAAAGGAAAGGGAAAAGGAAAAGAAAGGAAAAGAAAGAAAAAGAAAAAAGGAAAGGAAAGGAAAGGAAAGGAAAAAGGAAAGGAAAAAGGAAAAGAAAGGAAAGGAAAAGGAAAGGAAAAGGAAAAAAAGAAAGGAAAGGAAAGGGAAAGGAAAGGAAAGGAAAGGAAAAGGGAAAAGGAAAGGGAAAAGGAAAAGAAAGGAAAAGAAAGAAAAAGAAAAAAGGAAAGGAAAGGAAAGGAAAGGAAAGGAAAGGGTCAGTTTGGTGTAGTGGTTAATTTACCAGCTTAGAAACCAGGACACTGTGAGTTCTAGTTCCACCTTAGGCATGAAAGCCAGTTAGGTGACTTTGGGCCACTTACTCTCTCTCTCAGCCCAACCCACCTCACAGGTCTGTTGTTGAGAAAAGAGAAAGGAGCATTAGATAAATTTGCTGCCTTGAGTTACTTATAAAGCTATAAACGTAGGATAAAAATCAAACTGACAAGCAAATAAGCCAGCCAGCCAGCAAACAAATAAGACAGGCATTCCTAACAAACAGAGCCATCATTCTGCATGTCAGTAAGTGGAAAACATTCCTGAGAATGAGCCTCTTCAAAACGTTTGTCATCAAATGTTTGTGGGATCATGACATATTTTTTAGGGTATCTGAAATATGCCACGAAGCACAGAAGCTCATGTTATTTATTCATTTCTTGTTCATTGAACCAGCATCTGCTCTGAGAGCAGAGAAATAATTTGTCTGGAACAATGGTCCATTGATGGGAACCAAATCATATTCTATCAATGTTACAAGGGAATCCAACTGATCCAGGGCGAAAGCGTTCTCTCTCGTATCATTTTGCCCTCACTCCGAATGTCTGATCTTTTCACAACATTCCCAAAAGGTCACCAGAAAGAAATGGGTTGGGTTTTGTGTGTGCAAAAGATGAGTGTTCCTAAGAAATCACGCCCTCTCCCTTTAGCAGCCGCTGAACAAAGTGCAACTGAGGTCATGGGGGAATATCACAGCATAAACCATAAGCCGAGGTGGCGCAGCGGTTAGAGGCAGGTACTGCAGGCCACTTTAGCTGACACTGATCCGCAGGTCAGTGGTTCAAATCTCACCGGCTCAAGGTTGACTCAGCCTTCCATCCTTCCGAGGTAGGTAAAATGAGGACCCAGATTGTTGGGGGCAATATAAATATACATTGCTTACTGGTGTAAACCGCTTAGAGAGTGCTTGCACTGTGAGGCGGTATATAAATCTCACAAAATAAATAAATAAATAAATAAATAAACATGCTCAAAATCCTGACCTGAGTAACCCACAAGACCTCATCTAAGAGTTGTAACATGCAAATTTCAGAGATGCGCATTTTCCTGCCTAAAGGGAAGGAAAGCAAACGTAAATATTTTTTTAAAAAGGTATTGCAGTAGATAAATTCATTAGACTGCAAGCTGCCATAGATCACAGTACCTGGAGGATATTTTAGCCATCAGTTCATGCCTTTCTCCTGCTCTTCATGTTTATTTTCAGCTCTGGATGAAGCACTATTTTTACTTTATTTATTTACTTTTGGCTTTCGAGTCATCTTGACTTCTGGCAGCTGTATAAATAACCGGTAGTCCTCGACCAGTGGTGGGTTCCTACCGGTGCGGTCCACTGTACCGCACCGGTAGCGGCCGGCCAATTACGTAATTTGCGCGCCACACCGCGGTCCGTCGTCTTCACCGGTCCGTCGCGCGTCGCTATCTTTTTTTCAGAATTTTTGGGCTTTTTTTGCTTCCTGCGCATGCAGGAAGGCTACAGTATACCCAAGAATCTAGTCAACTAAGGGTCAGCACTAGATAAGAGTCAATGGAATTCAAGAGGGGCTGGACCTCAAGTGCTTGTAGCAATGTAATGATTCCGGACTGATTCCTATCTTGACTCAGCCCCCAATTCCTTCTCCTACTGTCAGGGTTCCAAGTAACAGCCCAGATGAAATCAAAACTCCAAGGCCAGAGGGTTCCTCAAAGTTTATTATTAGGCATGTCATATTGGCACGGCTGATGAAAACCTGACTCTGAAGTTCCCCGGGTTTTCCCCACCCGATTGAAAATTCAAAGTTCTTCCCCACATTACATACAACCTTCACATGCCCCAATCAAATCCCCCTCCCAGCCCCTGATGGCCCCATCCACGCCCCTCCAGGTGTGGTGACAATGTCCTTGGTTCCCAGAAGAAAGGATGTTATTTTGGCTACATGTTCCCGCAGCTATCTCTACTCCCTCCTACCTTTCCCACAGCTCTATCCAGCTCCGCTCTGGCAACCCTGAAGATGTTCAAAGATGGCTTCAGGGTTGACACCTACATCTGAGCTGTGCTACTTCTTGTCTTTCCCTCTCCATGGACTCCTTCCTTCCTGGGAAAGTACCACTCCATCGCAGTCTGTCATATCACCTGCCCATCCCTCACACTGGGTTAGAGTTACCCTCTATCTCAGGGGTGTCAAACTCAAAGCCCGGGGGCCAGATCCGGTTGCCCTGGAAATAGCAAAGGACTGGCCCACAGTGCTTCTGCCAATGAAAATGGAGCTTGGGAGTGTCACGGTGTGATTTATTGCCTGTTGCATGTATATGCAGGGAGATGCATCCCTATCTAATATAATGGTTCCTTCCTGAGCACGTGATTGATATGTTCTTGTACGCATGTGTGCATTCCAAACTCCGTTCTCCCCTTCTTCTTCTGGTTTCCGATGAGGGAAGTCGCATTTTATATCAGACATGTAATTAATCAGGATTTATTGTTTTTGTACCGAAATAAATATTTTAACTAGAACTTTAAACTACGGTTTCATTTCTAATGTCTGAATTCCGGGAAAAGATCAAACATCACCTCTGTGAGATTTATTCTCACTCTGTCAGGGAGGGCTGCACACAGTCCTCCCAAGCTCCGTTTTCACTGGCAGAGGGTTGCAGGACGCCGTCCCAGCCCAAAATGGAGCTCGGGAGCCCGTTTTTGCTGGCAGAGCGCTTGGGCCATCACAGGCGTTTCCCCCCTCCTGACATTAGTGATGTCATGCTGGCCACGCCCACCCTGGCCACGCCCACCCTGCCTCCCCCAAGGTCAAACACAACCCTGATGCGGCCCTCAATGAAATCGAGTTTGACACCCCTTGCTATATCTGAACTGGCAAAGGTATCCTTACAGGTAATTTGAAAGAAGGGCAAATGGAAGAAAAGGGAGGACACATTACCTGTTTAATTTTTGGGGCATCTGCAACAGAAATTACAGTCAAAAACTGCAAAAAAACAAAAATAAAAAATGCAAAGCCTGTACGAAATTACTTTTTTCCAGCATCAGGAAGACTGATTTTTTTCCATCGCAATATTTTTCCAACGGCTTTTGAGTTTCAGGAGCATATGCTAGTGATAATACAGAATTGACAACTCTGCGCTGTCCAAATTTCATGATAGAAGCGTAGGTATGTAATCGCAGAGGGGGCTGGAATCAGGAAGAAATAAATTAAATAACATAAATCTAGGTTGTCCAGTCTGTTAACGGAGGAGGGGAAAAAAGACAATTTACAAGGGCACACTGCATGAAAACTTCAGTGGTTGCTGCTTTGAAAAGTTTAAAAAATCTGGACATTCAAAAAGGCAGCGAATTTTTGACGTTAAGGCAGTGGTGAAATCCAATTTTTTTTACTACCGGTTCTGTGGGCGTGGCTTGGTGGGCGCGGTGTGGCTTGGTGGGCATGGCAGGGGAAGGATACTGCAAAATCTCCATTCCCTCCCCACTCTGGGGCCAGCCAGAGGTGGTATTTGCTGGTTCTCCGAACTACTCAAAATTTCCGCTACCGGTTCACCAGAACCTGTCAGAACCTGCTGGATTTCACCCCTGTGTTAAAGCTATGCCTGCCAAATGGAGGACATCCGGATAACAAGGAGGACGGGTCCTCTTTTTGCTGGACATCTGATAACCATACTTTGGGTTGATTCAGTTGAATGTTATTATCTTGCAAGAACAAGGATATGGATCTTCTCTGTCGGGGAACTTACGCTTTGAAGGAGCAGCCCAGTGGTGGGTTTCATTTTTTTACTACCGGTTCTGTGGGTGTGGCTTGGTGGGTGTGGCGTGGCTTGGTGGCATGCCTTGGTGGGCATGGCAGGGGAAGAATACTGTAAAATCTCCATTCCCACCCCATTCCAGGCAGGGATGGGTTTCACTTACCTTCGCCACCGGTTCACATCGCGACGTTTCCCCTCATGCGATTTCACTTCCGGGCATGCTCAGAAGGCGGATTCAGTCCGAAACACAGCTGAGGAGCTCATCAGCTGTGCTTCGGGTGAAGAAATAAAGGTCGGTATTAACCCGGGGGCGGGACAGAATGCTATGAAGCCATCCAAACACAAAGAAATCGGCTGAAAATTCAGAAAAAAGATGGCGGCAAGCACAGACCGGCACAGACAGAACCGGATCCGTGACGCCAAAATTACATCACCAGCGGGTCGCTAACTGTTCTGGCGATCTGGTTTGAACCGGGAGGAACCCACCCCTGATTCCAGGGGAAGGATACTGCGAAATCTCCATTCCCTCCCCACTCCAGGGGAAGGATACTGCAAAATCCCCATTTCCTCCCGATCAGCTGGGACTCGGGAAGCAGAGAATAGATGGGGGCGGGGCCATTCAGAGGTGGTATTTACCGGTTCTCCGAACTACTCAAAATTTCCGCTACTGGTTCTGCAGAACTGGTCAGAACCTGCTGAAACTCACCTCTGGAGCAGCCCCCTGAAGAAACAGAGAGATATCACCCTTCAAATGTCCTCATAGGTTTTATAAGACATGACTCTATTTTTGGGCCTGCAGTTGGCAATAAACATGGAAATGAGATGATTGAGTAAAACTGCTGGAGTGACCAGAAGAGATAAAATCACAAATCAGATCATAAGGGAAAGAATTGGCACAGAACTAATCTTAAACTACATACAAAAAAAAATAGCAAATAAAGTGGGTTGCTCACCTGAAGAAGATGTCTTGTGATTCCATACCATACAAGGCCTACACAAAAGGAGCAGAAGGTCAAAAAGCACAAACTCGGAAGAGAATGGAGAGACAACATCAAAGGCACACTACAACAGCACCAAACAACAATGTTTTTTTTTATTTTATTCAAAAAGTTTTATTAGTACAAAATTACATAAATGGTAGCTAAATATTAAATATAAAGTACAAGCATTTTTATTTTTTTCCCATCATCATCATGATGATGAAGAGGAGGAGGAGAGGAGGAGGAGAGGAGGAGGAGGAGGCAGAAGAAGGAGAAGGAGAAGAAGAAGGAGAAGAAGAGGAGGAGGAGGAAGGAGGAGGAGGAGGAGAAGAAGAAGAGGAGGAGGAGGTGTTTAACACTGGAAAAGTGACTTATGATGAGTCCTTGCACTTACAACTATTGCAACATCCCCACGGTTACATGATTTGGGTGCATGGCAACCGGCATATATGCATGGTCATTACACATCCCAGGGTCGTGTGATTGCCGCTTGCGACTTTCCCAGTTGGCGTCAGACAAGCCAAGTCAGGCTGGGTTTGCTTCGCAATGGCATAATTCATTTAACAACTGCAGGGATCGGTTTAACAACTGTGGCAACAAAGGATCGTAAAATTGGGCGCAACTCAACTACTGTCATGCTTAGCAATGGAAATTCCGCTCCCAACTGTGGTCATAAGTCGAGGACTACCCATAAGTCCTTTCCTCCATTTCACTGCCCGCTTTGAGGTCTAAGAGTTTAAAATAACATATTTGCCCTCTGATTTTTTTTTATTAGAAGTTTATGAAAAGAAAAATAGCCAGATCAGGCCTGAGTGATGCGCAGAGCTAACTAGACTTTGTCCAAACCTCCATTCCTCCCTTCTTTGATCCCCCCCCCCCCAAAAAAAATCAAAAATTCCTCTCTAAGAACCCATAGAGAATTTATTTTCAATTTCTGGACCTCCTCAGCTCAATTTGACTGCAAATTTTCAGAGCTTGATCCTGGAGGAAAAGTGTACATTTAAGAGAAATATTGAATGGGGTATTTCCCAGCGGAGAGCTATGAAAATGTGATATCTTGCTTTCACGTTTTACTGGCAAATCTATTTTATTATCTCGCCGTTTTCTCGCATTCTGTGATTTTAAATGGTTATCTGATTTTAAGCAGGGAAGAGAGGGAGGGATGGTCAATAGAGCGCCTTCCAGAATGGGCTTTGAGTTTAGGGCATTGCAAATCAGTTGTAGCTGCTTTTTGGTGTGCAATTCCTCGGAGAACCCCAGAGAACCAACTCACCTCTGTGAGGCGCAGGCAGCATTGTTGCCTGTCCGTTGTCATCTCTGTGGATCAAGAAATATTAAAACCTTATTAGTGATCCTTTTCAGCCAGAGAAGGATCAATTTGATGAGAACGGCCTAATGCAAATGGATAAATCCAGAAGGACAATCCCCTTAAGAGGTGCCTGCAAATGCTAAAAGATGCCAAAAGACACTGTGCGCTCAGACAGAGTTTTATGTTTTTAATATATTTCTGCAGTGAAGTAATAGAATAGAATAGAATTCTTTATTGGCCAAGTGTGATTGGACACACAAGGAATTTGTCTTTGGCGCATATGCACTCAGTGTACATAAAGAAAAAAATAAAATATATTTGTCAAGAATCATAAGCTACAACACTTAATGATAGTCAGTTACGTAATTGCTAATAAGCAATCAAATCATAGTAGGAAACAATAAAAACAATATAAGTTGTAAAGATACAAGGAACATGGATATAGCCATAAGTGGGAAGAGATAGGTACTGGGCAGGGCCGGGTTGCTCTTTTACCTCGCTACCGGAGCTCTGCGCACACATCACCATGTTTGGTGCGCTCGCGCTCTCGCTATGCGCGCACTCCCCTTGCGCAATTTTGCTTCCGCACATGCGCGGAAGCAAAATCTCGCTGAAATTACACACACACGCGCGTCCCCTCGCAAGATTTCGCCGAGATTTTGCTTCCGTGCATGCGCAGAAGCAAAAAAGCCCCAAAATTTGGCACCGGTGGGGCTGCGCTCAAATACTGTAGAGTGAGCCGCACCGGTAGGAACCAACCACTGGTACTGGGAAGGATGAGAAGAAGAATAGTAATACAGTCTTAGTAAATAGTTTGACAGTGTTGTGGGAATTAGTTGTTTAGCAGAGTGATGGCATTCGGGGAAAAAGCTGTCCTTGTGTTTTGTTGTTCTGGTGTGCAGAGAAAAGAGGCATTCAGAATTGCATGTTTCCAACCATAATGGGCAGAAATTATCACCCAAAAAAAGGACAAAGGAAAGAAACACAGAGAAATAATAATGCTAATTAAAATGAATATAATTTCACATCATGGATTTTTTTTAAGGAAGCATCGTTTAGAAAAGAATTCTGATGAAATATGTTGTTTTAAAGCACAGGTAGTCCTCAACGTACCATCACAACTGAGCCCAAAATATACATTACTAAGCAGGGGAGTTGTTAAGTGTGTTTTGCCCCATTTTATGACCTTTCTTGCCACAGTTGTTAAGTGAAACACTGCAGTTGTTAAGTTAGTAGCACGGTTGTTAAGTGAATCTGGCTTCCCCGTTGACTTTTCTTGTCAGCAAAAATTGATCATATGAGCCCAGGACACTGCAGCCGTCATAAATATGAGTCAGTTGCCAAGCGTCCAAAATTTGATCACATGACCATGGGGAATTCTACAACGGCCATAAGTGTGAAAAACGGTCATAAGTCACTTTTTTCAGTGCTGGTGTAACTTCAAATGGTCACTACATGAATGATTGTAAGTCAAGGACAACCTGCATGTCCTTCAAACTTGACTGAAGTATTTCAGTATTGCTGAAACTGCTTTCCCTGGTGACATTAAGGGACAGCACCTCTGTATGCATCTGGAACACAGCGATTCCATCTCTGGATGGCCAGAAAAAACCCAAAACAAAGAATCACCAGATGACAGTAAAGTATTTCCTGTCCCTCTTTGCTGCCCTACAGTTTGTTCTGACCTAGGCTTCCTGATAAATCATAAAACACAAACGTAGTCCCAAAAAAACCTCTTTTATTTCAACGGCTGTGAATTATGTTCATTCCCAGCCGTAATAAGTCCCAAACAATGTTAATTAGTCTGACAGAAGTCTGCCACAGTCTTTCGGAAGAAGGCTGATAAGCACCAACCTTTATCTCTCTTCACACGCTGCCAAAGACCTAATTGGCAAGGAGCTTTGCAAGGCCAAACAGAGCACAGAATCAGAACGGAGCTGCTGAGTTACACCGACTAGAATTGAACCAAGTTGCTTCCTGCAACGAGCACATCCGTTTGCTCCACTTTTATATCCTATGGGAGGGGCCAATCATCTCCAAGCCTTACTCCCGAGTACTCCTTTTCTTCTGTAACTGTTCTTGCCTTCTGGCAGCTTTGCACATGTGCGCATTGGGGACAAGCTCCCCCTGTTCCTCTGCCTCGCTCATGTCAGCCTATGGTGGCTCTGGAGTCAACACAGACCTCCCAGATGGCCTGGGCCCAGAGGTGGGTTCCTTCCGGTTCAGACCGGTTCGGCTGAACCGGTAGTGACCCGCTGGTGATGTCACAATGATGTCACGGAACCGGTACGGTTGGTGCCGGTCCATGGGCGCCGCCATCTTTTTATTTATTTATTTATTTATTTATTTATTTATTTATTTATTTATTTATTTATTTATTTATTTATTTATTTATTTATTTATTTATTTATTTATTTTTTGAATTTTTGAATTTTTGAATTTTTGAATTTTTGAATTTTTGAATTTTTGAATTTTTGAATTTTTGAATTTTTGAATTTTTGAATTTTTGTTTTCTTCTGCGTGTGCGCAGAAGCCGAGTGCCCGGCACTGCACATGCACTGCCATCTTGTCTTTGGCTATTGTTGGGGGGTTTGGGGAATTTTTTACGAATTTTTGGCATTGCGCATGCGCCCTGACCAACGCTGGGCCTCCCTAGAAGTAAAACTGCCTCCCCCGATCTGGAAGCCAGAGTCACTCTTCTCGGCAAACACATGTGGGAAGAAAATGCGAGAGAGAGAAAAACGGCAAACGCAGGAGAGTGAGAAGCAGGTCCTGAAAGGCGCCGGATGGGTAGGTGCCTCAGAAGCCAGTTCCTGCCATGGCTGTGAAGGCCCCGCTACCATTGCCAGCTCTGAAGGAAAGCCGGAAATGGAGTCAACGCGTTTGTGTGAAATAAGCAGTTTCCTTTGGCCTTCGGGAAGTCAGAGTGGCTGCAAAGCTTGCAGGGCCGGCTTCCCTCTCTCTGCCGGCCAGCGCCTCCCGATAAAAGTTGCAGGCATGGCAGGGAAGGTGGGGGACAGCTCGGCAAGCTTTGCAGCCATGTGGCTACAAAGGTTGCCGGGCCAGCTCCCCCTCTCCCTGCTGGCCAGTGCCTTCCAAAGCATCTCCTGAGCCAGCAGAGGCACCGCACGGCGCAGCTGAGAGCGCGCTAACCTTGCATCTCCCCGTGCATCACCCGCCCACCTCTCATCAGCAAAGGCGCTCTCCGCAAAGGACAGGAGAAGCCGGCTGCCGGTCCATGGCCCCATGGCAGAGTGGTTCCGCATGGCCCGAGCACAGGACTCTGCCCTTGCCACCACCCTTGCCTGGCTCGCCCCCGGCTGGCTCCCGAGCTAGGAGGTAGCGGCCAGTTCCCCCTGCCCTCCGGATCACCAGCATGAGTGTGGCTCTCCAGGAGCTCAGCAACAATGTGAGTAGCAATGGCGGCCGTGCACCAACCCGCTTTATGGCCTCTTTATTCCCCCTTGCTCCCAAGGAAAGCCCTCTGGAATGGCAGCCACAGCACACGTGGCTGCGAGAGGAAGAGAGGCCGGGTGAGACCCAGATGCTTTCCAGCTCCCCTCGTCACAGAAGCATCAACCCCTCACTCTCCCCTCTTTGCTAGCAGCCACCCTGTTTTTCACACATGCATGCGCAGAAGCTTTTTAAAGTACTGCATATGCATGCATGTGTGTGCAAAGTGCGTGCGCGGTGCGTCCCAGAGCAAACCGCCAGCAAAGAAAACCGGAACCCACCCCTGCCCTTAATATATATTTATTTATTAAGCGTTCTTATAGGCTGCCTTACTCCCGCAGGACTATATTCCACATTCCTTGCTTAGAGTAAAAAATCATGGGTTTCTTTCCAAATAAAATTTAAAAACCACATACTGTGCCATGTTTACTGCGTTGTTTGTTTGTTTTTGCCTGGAGGGAGGGCAGCCCAAGCACAAAGAATCTCCCTGACATTAATTTAACCCATTATTTTAATTACAGGGATAGTATTTGGGACTAATGAGATCCACCACTGAAATCCGTGAGACAAACAACCATTAATAGCTAACTGACATCGCATTAATTTCAACGGGACTTAGTTATAGCTAATTTAGTCTGAATGCTAGCCATCAATCCTGGACGCAAACAGTTTAGAATGGCAGTATATAAATTAGAAAAAACTGGAAAGAGACGTTGCAGGATGATGATGGAGGTTTGTGCAAAGCAGCCGTAAGGCATCAAGAGACAGGGCTTGTCTTGAAAAGCAAACCGTGGCCTCGCTTTGTGTTTGTGACAGCCCCACAATGGTTGGAAAGCACTGGACAAAGTCACAGAGAGTTGGTATCCTGGGCAGGAGCTGTAATGGTGTGTGGGAATGGCCTTGGGAGAAGAAGGAAGAAAAACGGCAGACCGAGCAACTGGCATGTAAAAATATCTCAGTTCTCCCAAGAAGAGGAAGGGTGGGAATATTAAAGTTTGTTTCAAAAATCAAAATCAGAAGCACACACAGACGACTGATTCAGCTGGATTCATAAACGTCTTTATAAACATAGTAATATATAAATTTACCATACCACCAGTAGAATTCTTCTTCAATCAGTTACAGGTAAACACAAGCAGGAGAGTTAGTTTCATTTCAGCAGAGTTCAGAGTGGAAGAGTACAGAGTGGAGAGATGACTGGAGCTACACCCAGCCTTAAGCTTAAGTATTCAGTTTCGATTCTCTGCACAGACTCAGAAGTGGTTAGCTCCTATTGGCTGATTCAGTTGCTATGCCTATTCATTGGCTAACCTTGTTAACATGACTCTCCCAGTCATGAACATTCTAACAGGGAAGCATTTCATTAGTGCCCCCCCTAGTTTTTCTGGAATGAAAGGAAAGGAGAGGAGGAAAACAAGTAGTCCTTGGCTTACAACCATTCGTTTAGTGACCAAAGTTACAACGGCACTGAAAAAAGTGACTTATGTATGGCCTTACGACTATTGCAGTATCCACATGGTCACGAGATCAACATTTGGATGCTTGGCAACTGGTTCATATTTAGGATGGCTGCAGCGTCCCGGGGTCACATTCAGAGGTGGTATTCAGCCGGTTTGGACCGGTTCAGGCAAACTGGCAGTAGTGACTGGTGGGTGGGCCCACCCACCTGCCCACCCACCTGCCCACCCACCTGCCCACCCACCTGCCCACCCACCCATCCCAACCGCCCATCCGCCCCGGCACTATGCCATCCCATTTAAGCATATTTTGAAGCCGCGTGCATGCATGCTAGCCACGTGCACAAGCAGCGTGCATGCATGCTAGCCACGTGCACAAGCACCGTGCATGCGTGGAAGGCCACACACATGCGCAGTCTATTAAAGTTTGTTGTAAAAATCAAAACCAGAAGCACACACAGATGACTGGTTCATAAACTTCTTTATAAACATAGTAAGAGATGAATTTACAATACCGTTAGCAGAGTTCTTCTTCCATGTAGCAACAGTTAAAAGTAAAACACAAGCAGCTTCTAGTTCAGAGTTCAGAGAGGACAAGAGAGCAGAGTGGACCTGGAGCCACACCCAGCCTTAAGCTTAAGTTCCAGTTTCGATTCTCTGCACAGACTCAGAAGTGGTTCGCTCCCATTGGCTGACTTAGTTGCTATGCCTATTTATTGGCTGACCTTGTTACCATTGGCTCTCCCAGTTCATGAATATTCTAACACGCTCACATTTGCGAACTGATAGGGAAGGTAAGTAAATACCACCTCCGGTCACGTTGATCACCTTTTGTGACCTTCTGACAAGCAACGGGGAAGCCAGATTCACTGTACAGCTGTGTTACTAAGTCAACAACTGCACTGAGTCACTTAATAACTGTGACGAGAAAAGACATAAAATGGGGCAAAACTCACTTAACAACTGTCTTTCTTAGACTCTCTTCCACATTTAGATTTGGAGAGTTTTTCCGGCTTCCTGGAATTTCTATCTTTTTTTCCCCCCTCTCCTGTGCGGTGTGCACCCATCAGAATTTTTGAACAGCTTCAAAACCATATAGCATAATTTGGGATTTCAGGGAATTTTATGCTCACACTCACAATACGCTCCCAATTATTTATTATAATCTTTCTCACTGTGTAGCTCAGTAGCAAAGGCAAAGTTCCTAATATTACCGTCACTAATATTCCATCCCCAGATAATTTTATCTAGTAAGCCAGTTGTTGTGGCCAGGTCGAGTCCAGGGCAATTAGCAGCCGATCCTGAGGATTCGGAGGTAGTGAGGGTGCAGTATAGAAGACACAGTTCCTGGTACCAGAGACGGAGAGTGAAGAGGATGTGGGGTTAGAGGCTGGTTAACAATTAGAACCTGATGCATCTCCTGAGATTAGTGACTCAGGAGAAGAGGAGGAGGCTCTTCTGGATGCCAGAGCACACAGGTTCTCAAAGAGACATGCGTGGCTAATCAGGAGGAGGCTTCCTCGTGAGTAGTAATGCAGGGCTTGACCACGCCCTGAGGGTATTTAAGAGTCTGTCACAAGGGGCTTCATTGCAGAAAACAACCCCGTTCTGTGGTTCCAGCATTTTGCTCTTGTATCTGCAGCTCGGATTATCAACAGTTAACATTTTTCCTGTGATTAATGAGAGCTTGGATTTCCGCCAAAACCTCCATGAGGTGAGATAAGGCTCCTTAATTGCTCTCTGAGACTCTAGCCAAATACTGGGAAGACTTTGTAAATGACTGATATTCTTTTCAAAAGACTCAACTCTGGCTAAGAATTTATTTGCAGTAAAAAAATATTGTTTCCAATTCCTTCTTGTGCATCTTATTTTGGGGACATACCCATGAGGACAGAACACCAGTGTTTCTCAACTTTGGGTACTTTAAGGTCTATGGACTGCAACTCCCAGAATTCCCCAGCACAGCTGGCTGGGGAATTGTGGGAGTCGAAGTCCACAGATCTTAAAGTTGTCAAGGCTGAGAAACATTGCACTAAGCCATTTTCTATTCTGTGCATTATTGCCAGTTTTCTCTTCCTCCATAACAACCTTACAGAAGAATGTTTTCTTAAATAAAAAATGAAGACCAGGGCTTCCAGCCCAGAGACCACCTATTAAAAAATGTGTTGACAAATGGAGCTACGTTCACAGAAGGCAGAAGGATGATAAAAGACCCCTGGATGTGTGACACAGAAGGCAGAAGGCTGAAGAAACTCAAAACTGTTTAGCCAAGGGGAAAAAGAGGATTTCAGATGTTATGACAATGGTGTTCAAATATTTAAGGGCTCCTGCGAAGAGAAGGAAAAGCTATCCCGGTTTGCCACTCAGAAAGGGCAATAATTATAAAAGTTGCAGCAATATACCTTTAAGCGAAAAATATTAAATGAAAACTTTTTAATAATGTCTCTCCTAAGAGCATGAGTAACAGGAACTTAGCTTTTGCTGATCCCAACTAGGCCCTTAGGCTTCTTCTTCCAACCAGATCAGTGGTGGCTTACTACCCGTTGCACCGGTTCTGTGAACCGGTAGCGGTGGTGGAACGCTCTGCCCACCCGCCCGAACGTCATCAAAAATGCTCTGCGCATGCGCAGAAGCTTCTGCGTATGCGCAGAAACATTGCACACACACGCGCCCGTGCGCTCCCGTTCCCGAATGGTAGCAAAGGTAAGTGGCACCCACTACTGAACCAGATGTATTGAATTCTAAAAGGCCATGCTAGTTGGGAATTATGGGAGAGGAAGTCCCATGATTTCTGGAATTATGGGATCTCTAGAAGCCATCGGATTGGAGAGGGGCAACCTTGACTAAAACCAAATAGTTGCATCAGCAGCATAACAGAATAACAAAGTTGGAAGGGACCTTGAAGGTCTTCTAGTTCAACCCGCTATTCAAGCAGGAGACCCTATACCAGTGATGGCAAACCTTTTTTTACTCGGGTGCCAAAAGGGCATGTGTGCAATAGCGCAAGTGCACGTGCCCACAACCATAATGCAATGCCCTCCCTCCATGCAAGCGCGCACAACCCACTCCCCCGCTGTCCCCCGCGCATGCGCGCAGGGCTCACTGAAGCCTCCGGAGCATGTGGATGGCGAAAAACGGACCCAACAGGCCTACCGGAAGTTCGGAAACAAACTTCCCATTGGGCCATTTTTCACACTCCCCAGGCTTCAGGAGGCTTTCCTGAAGCCTGGGGAGGGTGAAAAATGGTCTAATGGCCCAACCGGAAGTTCGTTTCTAAACTTCCAGTAGGCCCATTGGGTCCATTTTTCGCCATCCACATGCTCCAGTGGCTTGGTGGAGCCAAGGTGGCGCAGTGGTTAAAATGCAGCACTGCAGTTCAGCTGTTCAGATCTCACCGGCTCAAGGTTGACTCAGCCTTCCATCCTTCCAAGGTCGGTAAAATGAGGACCCAGATTGTTGGGGGCAATATGCTGAACTCTGTAAACTGCTTAGAGAGGGCTGTAAAGCACTATGAAGCGGTATATAAGTCTAAGTGCTATTGCTATTGACTGGGGAAGACAAAAACAACCTCCCACCCCGCCCTCCGGAAGGCCGAAAGTCAGCTTGCCAGCACGCACATGTGCGCTGGAGCTGACATTGGCCAACATCTTGTGTGCCCTCAGATATGGCTCCGCGTGCCACCTGTGGCATGCGTGCCATAGGTTCGCCATCACGGCCCTATACCATTTCAGACACATAATTGTTCAATCTCTTCTTTAAAACCTCCAGTGTTGGAGCACCCACAACTTCTACAGGCAAGTCATTCCACTGATTGATTGTTCTCACTGTCAGGAAATTTCTCCTTAGTTCTAAGTTGCTTCTCTCCTTGATTAGAAGTTGTGGGTGCTCCAACACTGGAGATGTTTTAAGAAGAGATTGGACAACCATTTGTCTGAAATGGTATAGGGCAGTGATGGCGAACCTTTTGTTCCTCGGGTGCCAAAAGCACGCTTGCGCGTTCTATTGCACGTGTGTGCATGCCCACACCCTTAATACAATGTCCCCCACCTGCCATGCCCCCTGCACATGTGCGCACGACCCCCCTCCCTTGCTGCCCCATTTCCCGACTTCTGATAGGCTCACTTTTCACCCTCCCCCGGATGAAAACGCCCCCCCTGGAGGTCCTCTGGAGGCCAGAAACGGCACATTTCCTGACTTCCCGTGGGTCCAGTAAGCCTGTTTTTCACCCTCCCCAGGATCCAGAGGCTTCCCTGGAGCCTGGGGAGGACAAAAAAGGCCTCCACCCACCCCCCAGAGGCGCTCCAGAGGCCGAAAGCGCCCTCCCAGAGCCAAAAATTAGCTGGCTGGCATGCACATGTGCGCTGGAGCTGAGCTAGGGCAACGGCTCACGTGCCGGCAGATATGGCTCCGCGTGCCACCTGTGGCATAGGTTCGCCATCATGGGTATAGGGTCTCCTGCTTAAGCCAGGGGCTGGACTAGAAGACCTCCAAGGTCCCTGCTACCTCTGTGACTCCAGTCTATTCTTGCGGGAGCAGCCGTCTTTCCTATCCTTGCCATTCATAATCAGAAGCGGAAAAAACATGCATGGGAGTTTTCCTTGTAGAAGTGCAAGAGGCGTCACATTTATGCAGGAATCAGGTCATTTCTTGTTCCGATGCAGACAGGTGAAGATAAGCTCGATATGACACTGTGGGAGGATTTGAGGGAGGCAAATATAGGTAGCAATTTGTGCAGGAAGACGTTTTAAAAGTGCTGAGCAACTCACGGAAGGCGTGAGTGTTTTATATGCCTGCCTCATTATCCAATGATTATTATGTTATAATCCAATGGTAATCATGCACTTGCTTTTCTACCCTTCTCATTCCGTTTAAAAGAGGAGGAGGAGGGAGGAGAGAACTAAAGCAATTGCTTTCCAATTATTGTGTAAAAGGAGACAAATGTTCTGCCTTCCCTTCTGTATTGCTGACAGTCTATTTTCATCTCCTCGGCTTTCTCACACTTCAAACGGATCTGCAGGGGAAGATCCTAGGGAATAGCATCTCTCTTAGGGGGCCTTTTTCGGATTAGGATGCGACAGCAAAGCAGGGGGAAGTTGTGTAGCAGGAAAAAGGGAACGAAAGCGGGCCCTCCCCCGACCGAACCGATATTGCAATTATGAGATTCAAAAACCCTGTCAGGAGAAATTCTGTGAACCGAAAAATGGAAGCCTCTTTGCCTGTACAGAACAATTCATTAAATAAGAAGGGCGAATTGTGAGCAATGCTCTGTGGTTGTTCCAAACTGTCTGAGCAGAGAATTTGGCATAATGCTTTTCACTGGATGCATCGAGAACTGAAGTTGCTGATGCTACTCAATCAGAATAGAGCCGGGAGGGACCTTGGAGGTCTTCTAGTCCAGCCCCCTGCTTAAGCAGGAGGCCCTATACCCGTGATGGCAAACCTATGGCACACGTGCCACAAGTGGCACACGGAACCATATCGGTCAGCATGCAAGCTCAGGTCTGGTACACATGTGTGTGCCGGCCAGCTGATATTTAGGCCTTCTGGACCCAATGGGAGTCGGGAAACAGGCTGTTTTCAGCCTCTGGAGAGGGTGGGGAAGGCCCGTTTTTTGCTCTTCCCAAGCTCCAGAGCCTTTCTAGGAGCCTGGGGAGAGTGAAAAAAGAGGCCATTTTTGGCCTCCGGAGGGCTTGCGGCGGGGGAGGCCGTTTTCGCCCTCCCCAGGCTCCTAGAAAGGCTCTGGAGCTTGGGCAGAGCAAAAAAATAGAACTTCTGGTTCAACCGGAACTTGGCAAATGGGCCATTTTCTGCCTCCAAAGGGCCTCTGGGGGGGAAAGGCCATTTTCGCCCTCCCCAGGCTCCTAGAAAGGCTCTGAAGCCTGGGGAGAGCAAAAGAACGGAACTTCCGGTTTAATTGGAAGTTGGCAAATGGGCCATTTTCTGCCTCCGGAGGGCCTCCAGTGGGTTGGGGAAGGCCATTTTGGCAAATGGAACGTTTCCAGCCTCCAGAGGACCTCCGGGGTGGGGGGAAGGCCGTTTTCGCCCTCCCCAGGCTCCTAGAAAGGCTCTGGAGCTTGGGCAGAGCAAAAAAACGGAATTTCTGGTTCAACCAGAACTTGGCAAATGGGCCATATTCTGCCCCCAAAGGACCTCTGAGGGGGAAAGGCCATTTTCTCCCTCCCCAGGCTCCTAGAAAGGCTCTGAAGCCTGGGGAGAGCAAAAAATGGGCGTGCCATCGCGTGCCGGGAGTGGGGGGGTCACACGCGCATGCGTGATGGGGCCGCATGGAATTATGGGTGTGGGCACGCACGCGCGCATGCCCCCACGCCACCCCTTTTGGCACACAAACCAAAAAAGGTTCGCCATCACTGCCCTATACCATAAAACCTTCAGTGATGAAGCACACATAACTTCTGGAGGCAAGCCGTTCCACTGGTTAATTGTCCTCACTCCTTAATTCCAGGTTGCTTCTCTCCTTGATAACTTTCCATCCATTGTTTCTCGTCTTGCCTCCTGGTGCTTTGCAAAATAAGTTGACCCCCCTCTTCTTTGGGGCAGCCCCTCAAATACTGGAATACTGCAATCATGTCACCCCTAGTCCTTCTTCTCTCTAGACCAGCCATACTGAGTTCCTGCAACCATTCTTCATATGTTTTTGTCTCCATGCCTTTAATCATCCTAGTGGCTGTTCTCTGCATTTCCAAAGTCTTAACATCTTTTTTGTAATGTGGTGAGCAAAATTTGCATTCCAGAGCCCATGATCTGCCCCTCATGGATAGGTTCTGTAGTCACAACCCAGGTACACAGAACATACCAGAGCATACAAAACATTCGCCAGACCAATCCTTGAATACAGCTCATCTGTCTGGAACCCACACTGCATATCGGACATAAATACATTAGAAAGTGTCCAGAGATACTTTACAAGAAGAGTCCTCCACTCCTCTACTTGCAACAGAATACCTTACGCAACCAGACTTGAAATCCTGGGCTTAGAAAGCTTAGAACTACGTCGCCTTCAGCACGACCTAAGCATAGCTCATAAAATTATCTGTTACAACATCCTTCCTGTCAACGACTACTTCAGCTTCAACCACAACAATACATGAGCACACAACAGACACAAACTCAAAGTGAACCGCTCCAAACTTGACTGTAGATAATACGACTTTAGCAACAGAGTGGTAAATGCCTGGAACTCACTACCTGACATTGTGGTTTCGTCACCAAACCCCCAAAACTTTACCCTTAGACTGTCCACTGTTGACCTCCCTCGATTCCCAAGAGGTCAGTAAGGGGCATGCATAAGTGCACCAGCGTGCCTACTGTCCCTGTCCTAATGTTCCCTCTTATCAGTACCCATCTTATGTATATAAACAATGTTATATCTATGTATATTACCAACACGTACTTGACAAAAATAAAATAAAAAATAAAAAACATACAGTACTTAATGAAGCACCCGTGGATGGGTAAAAAAAAATCAAGATGGCAGTCAGGGTGACACAGTCAAGTCCCTCCCCCTTTTTAACATGCAGTGCCCGTGACTGCAGCCTCCATCTTGACTTTTTGACACCTCACGCATATATCGCTGATGCTCAACCTGGAGTACTACACAAACCCATTTCCTGGATTCACACGTTGCATTGATTTTGAAGTTAACCCAGGAGGCCAATTAGAAAACATACTTACAGGCACTTACAAATGGTAAACAGAAAACAACTGTACCATGTTGTAAATTGGTTGGAAGATTTTTAATTGAACTGGCAAAACCGCGACATTTTGTCAAATACGGTACCTTTCCCTGGCGAAAGTAGTTATTTTAAAGAAGGTGATTAGAAAAGCACACACCCTTGGCTGCTGGAATGAAACAAACACTTCCAAATATTTTTCAAATCTGGTGAAAATCTAGAGCGCAGTTGATGCTACGCTGCTTCTCAATTGACAAACTCTTAATTTCACAGTTGAAAGTCAACACCAGATTTCATTCCTGTCCATTTTGTGTGGTTCATTTTGTGTGGTTCATCCAGGACGAATCATTACAATGGACCGGTCGCCAAAGCCTATTTATTTTATGACCCTTTCCCCAAAGGCATGGGCTCCAGCCCTCTTTTATTCCTTCCAACAGAATGATGAAAAGAAATTAAATCAAAGGGCTTTGGGCCTGGTCTACTGGCTGCTGGTTCATCCATCTGTTTGCTTGCCCACCAGCAGGAACATTCTCTGAAACGAAATGAGATAAATTTGGTGGGGAGGAAAATTAAAATAAAATTTGAAAATGGGCTGGAACCAGCCAGAAGCGCTAAAAGAAAAAGAAAAAAATTGGGGGGGGGGAACCCCTGCAGGGCATTCTTATGGAAGATGGTAGTAGGGCAACAGCTTAAAACTGCAGTTCTAAGTTCTTTTTCCTATTCTTATGGACTGCATTTCTCAGCTTGGCTGGTTTCAGATGTGTGTACTTCAATCCCAGATTTCCTTATCAACTACAATCAATCTATCAATCAATCAATCAATCAATCAATCAATCAATCATCTATCTATCTATCTATCTATCTATCTATCTATCTATCTATCTATCTATCTATCTATCTATCTATCTATCTATCTATCTATCTATCTATCTATCTATCTATCTATCTATCTATAACTGAGCATTACGGTCATAACGGGGAGAGGCAGGTATGGCGGAAGCAGAGGGGTAGGCCGCTCTCGGAGAACGAGAACTCGCTGTTTACAAGCGATTCCTTGTTCTGGCCCCTCTGGTTTGGTTCCACCTAGCTCAACCCGAGTGCCTGGTAACCAGGGATGTCAGGGCCCTGGGCTCAAGCTGCTGCTGGTAAACGCCAGGTCGATTACCAACAAGGCCCCCCTTATCCGGGATTTAATCCTAGAAGAGGGGGCTGACCTGGCATGCATTACCGAGACCTGGCTGGGCCAGGAGGGGGGGGGGTGCCCCTTTCGGAGATATGCCCGGACGGGTTCTCGGTTCAGCATCAGCCGCGACCCCAGGGAAGGGGTGGAGGAGTGGCTATTATAGCTCGCCAGAATCTGTGTCCTCGAAGGAGCCCTGCCCCGGAGATTGTTGGGTGTGAGACTCTCCTTCTGAAGTTGGACCTAGGGGTTCAGGTGGGCCTTTTGCTAACGTACCTGCCTCCTAGCTGCGTGGCAAAGGCCCTGCCTGTTCTGCTCGAGGCGGTTGCAGGGCTGGCGATTGAGTTCCCCAGGTTGATGGTGCTGGGGGATTTTAATCTGCCATCGCCCGGCGAAGCCTCAGGGGCAGTCCAGGAGTTCATGGCTTCCATGACAACCATGGACCTGACCCAAGTAGTTCAGGGTCCGACTCATGAGGGTGGTCACATGCTTGACCTTGTGTTTCTCTCGGGACAGTGGAGAGATGATCTGAGGCTGAGGGGTTTAGTCACAGTACCCTTGTCGTGGTCAGATCATTTCCTTCTGAGGTTGGATTTCATGGCACCACTCCTCCACCGCAAGGAGGCGGGACCGATTAAGTGGTTCCGCCCCAGGCGCCTAATGGAACCCGACGGATTCCAGAGGGAACTTGGGGAAATACCTGAATCCCTGGTACACAGTTCATCCGAGTCTCTGGTTGCGGCCTGGAATCAGGCAGCAGCAGGGGCTCTGGATCGGATTGCGCCTTTGCGGCCTCTCCGTGGAAGTGGATCCAGGAGGGCTCCTTGGATTACCGAGGAACTCCGGGAGATGAAGCGCCACAAGAGACGCCTAGAGCGACGATGGAGATCTAGTAAAGCTGCGTCTGACCGGACACTTTTAAGAACTTTCATTAAGTCTTACTTAGTGGTGATAAGGGCGGCAAAATGTTCGCATTTTTCCGCTCTTATTGCGTCCGCTGACTCCCGCCCAGCCGCCCTGTTTAGGGTGACCCGCACCCTTCTTGCTAAGGAGGAAGGCGGAGATCCCTTGCAGGGTAGAGCTGAGGAATTTTCTCGGTTTCTGGCGGATAAAGTCATTCAGATTCGGACAGACCTGGACTCCGATTGGGCAGTACAGGCCGAGACGACTGGGGCAGGTCTTAGTCCGGTTATATGGGATAGGTTTGAACCAGTGACTCCTGAGGATGTAGACAAGGCCATAGGAGCGATGAGCTCAGCCACTTGTTTATTGGACCCGTGTCCTTCCTGGCTGGTTTCGGCCACCAGGGAGGTTTCACGCGGCTGGCTCCAGGCGTTGGTCAACGCTTCTCTGAGAGAGGGGTCCGTCCCGTGGCCCTTAAAAGCTGCGGTGGTGAGACCCCTCCTCAAGAAGCCTTCCCTGGACCCGGCGGATTTAAAGAACTTCCGTCCAGTCTCCAACCTTCCCTTCGCGGGGAAGGTTGTTGAGAAAGTGGTGGCGCTCCAGCTCCTACGACTGTTGGATGACACTGATTTTCTGGATCCCTTTCAATCAGGCTTCAGGCGCGGCTACAGTACAGAAACGGCTTTGGTCACCCTGATGGATGATCTCTGGCGAGCCCGGGATGGGGGTTATTCCTCCATCCTGGTGCTACTTGACCTCTCAGCGGCCTTCGATACCATTGACCATGGTATCCTTCTGCGTCGTCTCGGAGAGGTGGGGGTGGGCGGCACTGTTTTGCAGTGGTTCTCCTCCTTCCTCTCTGACAGGACGCAGTCGGTGCTGACAGGGGGGCAGAGGTCGAGCCCTAGGCCCCTACTATGTGGGGTTCCACAGGGCTCGGTCCTCTCGCCCATCCTGTTTAACATCTACATGAAGCCACTGGGTGAGATCATCCGACGACACGGGGTGAGGTATCAGCAATATGCTGATGATACCCAGTTGTACATCTCCACCCCATCTCAATTCGGGGAAGCCGTAGACGTAATGGGCCGCTGCCTGGACGATGTTAGGGTCTGGATGGGGAAGAACCGGCTAAAACTTAACCCTGAGAAGACTGAGTGGCTGTGGATATTGCCTCCTAAGGACTTGACCAACTGTCCCTCCTTGGTTCTTGGGGGGGAAAAATTAGCTCCCTCAGAACAGGTTCGCAATTTGGGTGTCCTCCTAGACCCACAGCTAAAATTAGAGCAACATCTTTCAGCTGTGGCTAGGGGGACCTTTGCACAAGTACGTCTTGTGCACCAATTGCGACCCTACTTGGAGAAGGAGGCACTTCTCACAGTCACTCATGCCCTTATCACCTCACGGCTGGATTACTGCAATGCGCTCTACATGGGGCTACCCTTGAAGAGTGTCCGGCGACTGCAATTGGTGCAAAATGCAGCTGCGCGAGCTGTGGTGGGTGCACCCAGATGCACCCACGTAACACCGATCCTCCGCCAGCTGCATTGGCTGCCCATTAGTCTCCGGATCAAATTTAAGGTGTTGGTTTTAACCTTTAAAGCCCTACATGGCTCAGGGCCAGGTTACCTTCGGGACTGCATCCTGCCGCATACCTCCCTACGACCGGTCAAGGCCCACAGAGTTGGCCTCCTCCAGGTCCCATCGACCAAGCAATGCCGGTTGGCGGGGCCGAGGGGGAGAGCCTTCTCTGTGGGAGCCCCCTCCCTTTGGAACCAGCTCCCTCCAGAGATCAGGACTATCCCCACCCTGCTGGCCTTCCGTAAAGCAATAAAAACTTGGCTCTTCCGGCAGGCAGGGTATGAATGAAAGTTTTTTAATGGATAGTATTTTAATATGGCTCCTTTTAAAAATTGTTTTTTTTATGTGTTTCTATATCTGCTGTGAGCCGCCCAGAGTCCCCCGGGAGTTGGGCGGCATAGAAATTTTAATAAATAAATAAATAAATAAATAAATAAATAAATAAATAAATAAATAAATAAATAAATAAATAAATAAATAAATAAATATCCTATCTATCTTACCTACCTACCTACCTACCTACCTACCTACCTTCCTATCTATCTATCTATCTATCTATCTATCTATCTATCTATCTATCTATCTATCTATCTATCTATCTATCTATCTATCTATCTATCTATCATCTATCTATCATCTATCTATCTATCTATCTATCTATCTATCTATCTATCTATCTATCTATCTATCTATCTATCTATCTATCTTACCTACCTACCTACCTACCTACCTACCTACCTACCTACCTACCTACCTACCTACCTACCTACCTACCTACCTACCTATCTATCTATCTATCTATCTATCTATCTATCTATCTATCTATCTATCTATCTATCTATCCCTATCTATCTATCTATCTATCTATCTATCTATCTATCTATCTATCTATCTATCTATCTATCTATCTATCTATCTATCTATCTATCTATCTATCTATCTATCTATCTATCTACCTACCTACCTACCAGGGGTGGGTTCTAACTTACCTTGCTGCCGGTTCGCTTCCTCAAGATGGCGACCGCATGCACAGTGCCGGAAACTTGGCTTCTGCACATGCTCAGAAGAAAAATATAATAAAAAATAAAATTAAATAAAACATAAAATTCAGAAAAATTCAAAAAAAAAGAAAGCCGAAAACAAGATGGTGACTGCATGCACAGTGCTGGAAACTCGGCTTCTGCACATGCTCAGAAGAAAAATAAAATTCCAAAATTCCAAAAAAAATCAAATTTTTTTTTTAAAAAGCCACAAACAAGATGGCAACCGCGTGCACAGTGCTGGAAACTCAGCTTCTGCACATGCTCAGAAGAAAAAAAAATAAAATAAAAAAAGATGGTGGCGCCATGGACTGGCACCAACTGATCTGGTTTGGTGACATCATCGTGGTGTCACCAACGTGTCGCTACCAGTTCGAGTGAACCAGTCTGAACCGGGAGGAACCCACCCCTGCTGCCTACATACCAGTGGCGGGTTGCCCTCTTACCGGTGCTGGTGCACTGTGCGCGCATCTCCAAGTTTTGGGGGCGCATGTTCTCGCTATGCGCATGCGTGCCCCCTCACACAATTTTGCTTCTGCGCATGCGCGGAAGCAAAATCTCGCCGAAATCTCGCAAGGGGACGCGCACGCGAGAGAGATTTTGGTGCGATTTTGCTTCAGCGCATGCGCAGAAGCAAAATCGACCCAAAATCACCAGGGAAAAATGGCGACGCGCGCGATGGACCAGCAGAGAGGGCTCCGGAGCGGTTGCGCAATCCGCTGCTCCCTACCGGACCTGCGCACCGGGCAACTCTGGCAGGAATCCACCTCTGCTGCCTGCCTACCTACTTATCTACCTACCTACTTATTTTCTATCATCTATCATCTATCATCTATCTATCATCTATCATCTATCTGTCTGTCTGTCTGTCTATCTACCCTCTCTCTCATCTATCTATCTATCTATCTATCTATCTATCTATCTATCTATCTATCTATCTATCTATCTATCTATCTATCTATCCATCCATCCATCCATCCATCCATCCATCCATCCATCCATCCATCCATCCATCCATCCATCCATCCATCCATCTATCTATCTATCTTCTCTCTCTTTCTCTCTCTCCATCCATCCATCCCTCCATTCATCATCTACAAGTGCTCCTCAACTTATAACTTATGAACCCCAACTTTCTGTTGCTAAGTGAAACAGCTGTTAAATGAGTTTTGTCCCATTTTATGACCTTTCTCACCACAGTTGTTAAGGAAATCATTGCTGTTGTTAAGTTAGTGACCCAGCTGTAAAAATCAACCTGGCTTGCCCATTGACTTTGCTTGTCGGAAAGTCGCAAAACACGATCACATGATTCCAGAAACTGCAACCGCCATAAATATGAGTCAGATGCCAAGCATCTGAATTTATATATATATATATATATATATATATATATATATATATAAAGAAACAACCTGTTAGATGTCAAGGTCCTCTTCGAACAAGATGGATGAACATCATCACCTATATGCAGTATCTTCATTTTCTGGGAGAATGGGTACAAACACAGACAGACAAAAGCCATGCTGGCTGGCTGGGGAATTGTGGGAGTTGATGTCCACAGCTGCCAAGGTTGAGAAGATTACTGCTTAAGAGATTACAAAGAATTCCAGAAGCTCAATTTCTATGTCCTTTGTCTCCCTTATTCTACCCTCCTCCCCCCTCAAAAAAAGAAATCCCCTGTGAAGTAGTCTCAGCAGAAAAATAACAAGTAGCTTTTTTGTGGCTAAACTGGAAGCTGAACTCCAGTTTTCTCAGCTCTTAAATTACTACCTCTCTTGGCATTCCCATCAGTGCATCTGGTAACGTCAAACGTGCATGGCTATTACCAAATCAGTGAACGCCAAAGGGTGATGCCAGCTATCAAATATCTGACACATTTATACAGGCCCCTGGGGAATAAGCGCTGTTCAACATTTGCAGAGATGGGAAGAGAGGAGAGAGAAGGTGACGGCAGATTGGTGTCAGCTTGGTCTAACGGTTCCAAACATGTTATAGAAAAATGGCCTGGAGAGCATATTGAGGTGTTTTTTTTTTTTTCAGATCTCTTGAACGGATCCCTGGAAAACAGAAACCGGATTAGAATGTGTCACAAATATTTGCAAAGGGCTGAGTGTCTCAAAGGGAAGGTTGGGCTGTTTTAATTTCATAGAGAGTGAGGGAAGGAAAGATGGTAAAACTGCCTTATAATCCTAGATTTGGAGACCCATAATTCATCACATTCAGACCCCTTTTAGTTAGTGCTGAAATCCAACCCCATCAGCACCCAAAAATGTAAGTCCGGCATCTCTTTAAACCTCTCCAACAAAACTTCCCAGGAGATAGGTTTACCGTCTAACTGGTCTTTAATATTTAACTGGTTTAATTGGTCTAACGTTCCTAGAAGATGGGTCTGCTGTCTAACTGGTCGTCCCAAAGCTGCTTTTCCAAAAGGCAACTGGACTTTCTTGTTTGCTTGTTTTTCTTTGAAAACATTTCGCTTCTCATTCAAGAAGCTTCTTCAGTTCTAACTGACTGGTGGGGAATGGAAGGATTTATATTCTTTGCAGTCATCTGGTTGTCGGCACTCCAGTTGCTTTTTGAAAAAGCACCTTTGGGACATATGATACCTTTAAAACCTTAATAAATGTAAATATGTCTTTATAAAACCCAAAATAAAGAATAGAAAGCACAGGTTCCTCTGGAGTTGAATTTGACTCCTGGCAACTCCTGACATGATAGCAGTGTTCCAATACTTGAGGGGATACCACAGAGAGGAGGGGGTCAGGCTGTTCTCTATGGCACCAGAAAGCCAAACAAGGAATAACGGATGGAAGCTGACCAAGGAGAGATTCAACCTGGAAGTGAGGAGAAACTTTCTGACGGTGAGAGTGATCAACCAGTGGAACAGCTTGCCAGTGGAGGTTGTGAGAGCCCCAACACTTGCGACCTTCAAGGAGAGACTGGACTGCCATCTGTCTCAAATGGTGTAGGAACTCCTGCTTGAGCAGGGGGTTGGACTAGATGACCTACAAGGTCCCTTCCAACTCTAATAATAAATCTAAATCTAAACTCCATGGACTTCATGCCGAGTTTTCAGCAATGATGTGGAAACTATTGGCTTCTTCCAAGATTCTATTTTTAAGGGGGGGAAATCCCAATCTCACCTAAACTTCTACAATCACCTGCTGTTTTGCCATCAAAATCAAAATCAAGTTTGAGTTGGTTTTAGCTTTTCAAGATCAATCAGGGCTGGCTAAATGCCACCATCTGATGCAGAGCAGTCTCCCTCAAACTGAGCTCAGTTCAAACCCAACAGCAGAGAAATGGCCTCCCCTCAGAGTCTTCCAGGATGTTCTATGCTAGAGTTCTGGGAATTCCTTGGAATCTTCCAGCCATCAATTCACCAGGATCAACCCTGTTTAGCTTTCCAGATTGATGAAGGTTAGTTAGATACTACAAAGGTTTATCTATATTTTGTCTGTCTGTCTGTCTGTCTGTCTGTCTGTCTGTCTGTCTGTCTGTCTGTCTGTCTGTCTGTCTGTCTGTCTGTCTGTCTGTCTGTCTGTCTCTCTCTCTCTATAGCAGTGGTTCTCAACCTTCCTAATGCCGCGACCTGTGACCCGCCCCTGGCCCCCCACCACGCCCCCCACCACTGCGCCCCCCCATCGCAACCCCCACCATGCCGCCGCCATTTGGGTTCTTTTACCCTCTGCACATGCACAAAGCATTCTGCACATGCACAGAGGGTAAAAGAACCCAAATGGCGGCATCTGGGCAAAGTCTCCCGACCCCTGTGAAAGGGTCATTTGACCCCCAAAGGGGTTGCGACCCCCAGGTTGAGAACCGCTGATCTATAGGTATCTATCCAGCCATCCATCCATCCAATCATCCATCCATCCATCCATCCATCCATACACACACACACACACACACACACACACACACACACACACACACACACACACACACACACATATATATATATATATATATATATATATAATCTATCTATCTATCTATCTATCTATCTATCTATCTATCTATCATCCATCCATCCATCCATCTATCCATCCATCCATCCATCCATCCATCCATCCATCCACGTGTCCATCCATCCCAGGAATACTTCTTCATTGATCCCATAAAAATCTTTTAATCATGTTAATAATTTGGAAATGTGGTTCTCTGATCCCCTCCTACAAGGCATAAGTTAGTTGCTGGGTCTTCTTGGAAATACCAAATCTACCCTCACAACCCATTTCTGAGCCTACAGGCCACTTTCTGTGGCAGCCATTTTGTGAGAGCATTCAGATTCCGTGGCCCAAGCTTCGAGCAGGCCCACTGCTTTCTTGAGACGGACATTCCTATGATGTAGACTTCAGATGTGTGGACTTCTACTCTCAGAATTCCCCAGCCAGCTGGCTGGGGAATTCTGGGAGTTGAAGTTCACACATCTTAAATTTGCTGAGGTTAAGAAACACTGATATTGACACCCTTCTGATAGATGTTAGCAAACCTTGGCACCCAAACTCTTCCGGAAATTAATCGGTTTCTAAGGACTTTAGGAAGAAATTTGACATTTTGTTTCTTTCCCCTCTTTCTTCCTCCTTTCCCCTTCCTCCCTCGAGTGCCTTTGAAAGCAAGGTAATAAATAATAAAAATGCCCTGGAATTTGAATATGAATGATAAGAACAGCTGTGTGTATCCATTATGAATGAACATAAACAGAAATGTATAAACTGAGATTTGGAGGGCTTTGGGAAGAATTAGTGTCTTTGTTCCTGGATTTTTTTCCCTTCTTTTTCCCCCTATCAAAGTTTGAATTGGAGCCATCGACCTCAACTTCTCCGCAGTCAAAGAAGCCAAAAGCCTCATTTTGCCTTGGCCGGCAGCCACCCTTGCATTCTCTTCCACAGCTTGGTTAGACCTAATCCTAACAAATTTGCCCCAGAGAAGAGGGTCTCTTATTACACAGCCCCCATTTGAATCCTTTCCAAGGCTAATTTCAGCTACCTTTCATTCAAACGGTCTCCTCCTCTCCTTCTCACTTCCCAGCCCCCCTCCTCTCCCTCTGGGGCTTCCCCCCCCCTTTTCCAACCCCCAGATTGAGAGGATGACTCTGATCTAAGCCTGGGTTCA
>JALIGW010000005.1:74410289-74412789 GCA_023053685.1 Diadophis punctatus similis
GGAAATGCAAACTTCACACAGGTATAAATACTGCAGGCCTTGCATTGCAATGATTCAACACTGATTTATCATTTTGATAACAGAGGTGGATCCTGGAGCTGCCTTTTAACTCCCTTTTGACCAGGGATGGGTTCTAACTTACCTCGCCGCTGGTTCGCTTCCTCCCCCGCCATGTGGCCGCGCTGCATGCGTGCATGCACAGTGCTGAAAAACAAGCAAAAAATAGTAAAAACAAGCCAAAACTAAGATGGCGGTGCATGCGCAGTTCCGAAAACTAGCAAAGAATTGAAAAAAATTCAACCCCTCCCAAAAAAAAATCCAAAAAAAAGATGGCGCATCCATGGATTGACACCGACAGAACCGGGTCTGTGACGTCACCACCGGTTTACTACCGGTTCTATAGAACCGGTGCGAGCCGGGAGGAACCCACCTCTGCTTTTGACGTTTCTAATGGAAGTCAAGCCTTCCTTTTTGCCCACGGACAGGGGTGGAACATTGTGATTAATAGCCCTCTCTCCAGGGGTGAAATGCTCCCGGTTCGCTTTTACCTGTCTGTCGTCGGAGAGCCAATCGCACATGCAGTGCGACGTTCCGCCCACCCGCCGTGACACCACCATTTGAGTTCTTTTACCCTCTGTGCATGCACAGAATGCTTTGTGCATGCGCAGAGGGTAAAAGAACTGAAATGGCGGTGTCCTGGCAGGTGGGTGGAGTGTCACGCTGCCTTCGCGATCGGCTCTCCAACGACAGACAGGTAAAAGCGAACCGGGAGCATTTCACCACTGCCTCTCTCCCAGAATCCTAGTGCAGAGTTTTTCAACCTTAGCAATTTTAAGAAGTCTGGATTTCAACTTCCGGATCCCTCAGCCAGTACTGTATGCATGGGCTTCAACTCTCGGTTGGGAGAAATAGCCATCTGGTTCAGTTCCAAGCTGGGAGAAAGACACTGGAAACATGGAAGCTGATTGGAAAGATGGTTTAATGATGAAGCAGAACCATCAAGCACATGTTTCTGGGTAGCTGACCACATGGAGTTGAGAGTGAGGGGTTATTTATACCTTCTCTTGGGCTTTGAACTTGAGCTTCCTGTTCCTGTGAAAGAACACATATTTTATTGGCTGTTTTATTGGGGTCATGTAGGGGTCATGTTTGTCTGAGCTAGTTTGGTTGAAGTTTGCTGGGTGATGCAATGTCCTCAGGTGATTGTGCCAGTGGTGGGTTCGTACCGGTGCGGTTCAGTGCGCTGTTCCGGTAGGGACCCGCCAATTGTGCCATTTGCGCACAATGGCTCCAGTGCCGATTTCGCCGGCCTGTCATGCGAGGCCATCTTTTTTCTGGAATTTTGGGGCTTTTTTTGCTTCCTGCACATGCGTGGAAGCAAAATCATGCTAGGGGACGCGTGTGCGTAGCGAGCACATGCACAAAACAAGATGAAGCGCGTGCAGCGCACTGGTAGGGAGGTAAGAGGAACCCGCCCCTGGATTGTGCCATATGGTGAGTTTTGCTGCTAGGTGGGTTAATCCTATTATGTCCTAGAGGGTCATGTCTTCATCCCATCACCCCGTCATGTCTTCATCCCATCACCCCGGAGCTGGAGTTCTTTTGTCTTGTAGATAGGCTGGTCCAGTATTTGGGCACCAAATATCTGCTGGGGGCAGGGAGCTGCTTTCTGTCTTTAAAACAAGTTTCTTCTTTTATCATTCAGGTAAATATAATATTCTGCCTTTTTAATATTTCTCAAAATATTTCATTCTTCTAGGAGAGGGGGGTCTTCCCTCATTTCTGAGTTCCTTAGCCAGCATGTTGGCTGGGGAATTCTGGGAGTTCAAGTCCAGACCTTTTAAAGTTGCAGGAGGTTGAGAAACCATGTCCCAATGGGAGTGGATTCCCTAAATTTGCTTTTCCCACAATTCCAGGCAAAGTTTGTTCTAAGCCCCAACATAGAAAGATACATATACACTCCAGAAGGAGACTCACATTGAAAATACAACCATTGATCAGACTAACAGCTCATTATTTATTAAAAACCAAACCAAATTAAACTTTCACCGAGCCAAGGTAGCGCAGTGGTTAAAATGCAGCACTGCAGTTCAGCAGTTCAGCTGTTCAAATCTCACTGGCTCAAGGTTGACTCGGCCTTCCATCCTTCCAAGGTGGGTAAAATGAGGACCCAGATTGTTGGGGGGCAATATGCTGAACTCTGTAAACCACTTAGAGGGGGCTGTAAAGCACTATGAAGCGGTATATAAGTCTAAGTGCTATTGCTATTTCTCTTTGAGTATTCGGCTGTATCCTAATCAGGGGTGGTTTCCTACTTACCTGACTGACGGTTCGCTTCCTCCCATGAGCAGTGGCAAAAAATCCAAAAAAAGTTAAAAAAAATTAAAAAGCCAAAAGCAAGATGGTGACCGCATGAACAGTGCCGGAAACTCGGCTTCTGCGCATGCTCAGAAGAAAAAATAATAAATAAAATTCAGAAAAAAAAATTCAAAAAATTTCA